>CAUYQG010053579.1:0-32938 GCA_963574415.1 Tarsius wallacei
TAGCTGGGCATGGTAGCACGCGCCTGTAGTTCCGGCTACTCGGAAGGCTGAGGCGGAAGGATCGCCGGAGCCCAGCAGGTCGAGGCTGTGGTGGCCGGGAGCGGCCACTGCACTCTAGTCTGGGCGACAGAGTGAGACTCCAACTCAAATAAATAAATAAATAAAATAAAATAAAAAATAAAATTTAATTTAATTTATTATTAAACACCCTGTAATGTATACTTCTAATTCATTTTAGAGAAGTCTCACACATATATTCACTCTATGCTATGCACTGTCCCTGGATAAGCTAATTTACTCTCTTGTTTTTAACCAACACATTTGAGAAGAAAACTCTCAAATCTCTCCTTTCAGTCATGACTTCTCTTCCTGACACAAATTCCATGGGGTCTCCAGTTTAAACTATTGCCTCTGTATCTGAATGTCCTAACCACATCTCACCTCACCATGAAACCACTACCTGCACTGTCAGCAACCAAATCACTATTTCCCATATGGCCTGTTTCCTCAATGATTACATTCCTCCTTCGCTCCAAATCCTTCTGTAGTTCTGGATATATGAATTTTTCACACACACACACACACACACACACAAATCCAAGTTTGGTGTGACCTGACCTTATCCTATCTTTCTGACTTTATCTGTTTTACATTATCTTAACAACCAATACTCAGTACTTAGAGACAGTGTCAGACACAGAGTATATGCTTAATAAACTTTTTAAAATTCATAAATAAAAAATCCTGCCAGATTGAGCCATTTCATTTTCATTAGATACCCTTCATGTCTCTTATTTTTTAAATTTTTCTCCATCATATTTATTTAATACAACTGAATATATATTTTAATACCACATAATTTTCATGTTCAACAATGAAATCTGCATGTGCAAATAACTGAGGCTTTAGTAACATCTCCTCCTCTTAGTGTTTGTGGTTTATCTTCCCCAAATAACAACACTCTTTATGGTAGGTATCTCATCTAATTCTCCACAACAGTGCTTTGCACAAACCGTCATCGTAGGAAGGAATGAGTAAATATTTGGAGAGCAGTGATACGTCCAGAGATAGCATGCATCCAGCTGACCTTTACTGATCATCCACACTGAACCATCTACCTTTCTGGTCCCAGGGATACAGAAATGAAATTGACAGGGGCTGCTGCCAGGCAGATTTCTAAATGAGTGAGTGACATGGATTGTTAAATATTCCATGATGGTGTATGTGTGAATGATGGCAGGCAGCTAAAGGTGGAGGTGATCCATTCTACTGTGAAATGGGTGCAGAAGGGCAAGGCAGGAAGGGCTTCCTAGTGGAGATGTGCAGCTGAGTTTTAAGACATCAGGAGAATTTAAAGCTTTTGGGAGAAGGGCACTGTTGGCCATGGGAGAAGACTGGACACTAGCTCAGAGAAAAAACACTGGCATATTCCGGGTGTTTGCATTTAGTATGACTGGAATTTGGGGTAGAAGGAAATCATAGCAATAGATCTGACAGATAGAACCTGGGGCACGGGGAGGGGTCTCTTACTCAGGAATGACTCCTATAGGCAGTGGGATTAAGATGATCAGCTTCATGCTTCTAAAACTAAACTCTGGTGGTCATGTGGAGGGGACAACCTGAGACAAAACAGTCAGGATTCTATTGCAGTAATCCAGAGGCCAGAACTGGGCTTTGGGGATAAAGAGGAGGGCAAGTAAGAGAAATGTTATGGAGACTGAATCTCCTCCAGGTTTTCAGTGAGATAATTCAAGTTTCCAGGTTCTGTCTTGGTTACTAGATTGATGACAGCGCTATTTTTCAAAGTTAGGAATATAAGAAGAAGAGTTAATTTTGAAATAAAGATAACATTTAGTTTTAAGAAGCTATGGAGGCCAGTCTCGTTGACTCAGCCTGTAATCCCAGCACTTTGGTAGGCCGAGGAGAGTGGTTTGCCTGCCCCAAAGAGATAGCTGCAAATGTTTCTCAAGGAACAAGTTGGACTGGGATATAGATGTGTAAGTTATCATGTGGATTCTGATTGGAGCTTTCAGGGTGGATATATATTATCCAGGTTGACCATGTAGAGTTAGAGGGAAAATAAATTAAGAACCTTGCAGATTCAACATTCAAGGAGAAAGTAGAGAGGAAGAGGCTGGTGAGTACATCCCAACTCAAAACTGCTCCAGTGGTATTTCCCTGCAACATGAGTTTTTAGCGACTTTCATAGATAGAGAATTAGAAGAGAGATGTAAAAAAATGAAAGAATAGGAAATTGGAGGGCAGAAAAGTTGGTCTTGCTTGTCAAATGCAGCATAGAGATGGAGCATGAAGAGAATTGAAATGGGTCACTTGGGCTTTGCAGTTGGGAGAACACTGTTAGTCCCTGAGAAGGCATTTTCCCTGCAGTGGTGAGTGAAGAGGCTGATTGCATCAGGTGGAAGATGGGCAAGGTAAGGACAAGGTGCAGTGAGTGTTGGCAGTACTCAGAGGACAGATCTGAAGATGAGGAAGTAAAAACCTGATTTGCAGCCAGACACTGTCTGTCTCTAACTGTGTAGTCGAGCCAATTGTTGAAAATCCGTTGGTTTCTACAATTTTGTAAGATGAGGAAATGGACTAGACCACCAGTTCCCAACCTTTTTGGCATCAGAGACCGGTTTCATGGAAGACAATTTTTCCAAGGCAGGGACAGCAGAGGACGGAGTGGGAGGAGATGTGCAGTCAAACCTCTGCTAATGTTAATCTGTATTTGCAGCCACTCCCCAGTGCTAGCATCATCCCCTCAGCTCCACCTCAGGTCATCAGTCCTTGGATTCTCGTAAGGAGTGTGCCAGCTAGATCCTTTGCATGCACCGTTCACAACAGGATTCGCGCTGTTATGAGAATCTAATGCCACAGCTGACCTGACAGAATGCAGAGCTCCACTTAATCGCTGCTAACTTCCTGCTGTATGGCCCAGTTTCTAACAGGCTACTGACTGGTACGAGTCTGCAGCCTGGGGACTGGGGACCCCTGAACTAGACTATTTCTAATTCTCTTCCAGCTCCATCATTTCAATGACTTACTGAGTGACTTGATGATGGAGACAGTGGGGTGATTGGATGAGGGAGTAGAATGAGATGTCACTGACCTCTAAAATTATTAGAGACCTATTAAAAACTAAATGTATATAGAATACACATGTATAATTGTATATATTTGTATAATTTCCAGATTATCCATTCATTTCAATAAAAAATATAGACCAATGAGTATTCTCTAGCCCAGCACTTCCCAAAACCTATTCTGCAAACACTAGCTCTGTAGGATGTAATTACCATTTTGTGAAATTTTTAAGAAGTGGTTTTGTGGTCAAATAAACTTACTTGTTTTACTGCAATATTTATCAAGTCTTTTGCTATAATAATATGCATTATCAGTTTCTAAAGCTTATCTGACTAATAACTTTTTCTTTTCTCTTATTTTGTTTTAATGCATAACATTTCTGAGGACTAGCATCTTGATGAATGTACATTAGTAAACACTGATGTAAACAATGAAGAGGGAAACTTTATTGATAAGATGGTCTTCAAATAACATATCAGTCAGACTGTGACCTGTTTACTGTACACACTCTTTGTTATATTTTTCCAAAAGTCTCATTGTTTCTGCCGTGGCTGTTTTATGAATGCACTGCTTTTTTACCCTGACAAGCCAAGAGTAGTAGTTAATAGTTTAGCACCTCTATGGCTGAATGATTCCATTCTAAGCAGGAATCGCAGCCCAATCCTGTATTCAGTAGCTGAATTCTATCACAGTGGGTAGAGTGATTGCTTTTGCAAACTGCATTCATTTATTCCCTTAATATATGTATGCTATAAAATGTCTCTTTTGGGACCAAGAAGCACAAAGCTGAGCCTGTTGCCTCAAAGTGACGGTTTGCAAATTGGGAGCTTAATGCAGTCCACAGGTGGGAAAGGTATCAGGCACTGACTCTCTGTTGTGGCGCAAGAAGTAATTGAGACCACAGCTGGAGCTCTTGTTACCTTTCCTTTAAGGACTCCTTTCCTCTCAACTCTGCTTGGATGGTGCTTTCCATAAAATGCCACAGTCAATTTGCTTTCCCTGAAAGAGCTATAATCATCTATTGCCAAAAATTCACCTGAGTCGTACCAGCCCACTCTCCTGACCTTACCCCCACACAGAAACAACCACCCAAACCTGGCCTTTGTTTTCTGGTATCTTTCCTTGATCCTTTTTTCCCCTCTTCATTCTAATGATATTAATTCAAGTTTATGCTGTTTGATCACATTAGGCATACTTTAAAAGTACACAATGAATCTTTGCATTTTTTCTATGATAAAATCAATCATCAGGTTTCATTATTATAAATGTAGTTTGGGTGAAGATCTCTTGATTGAATTTTCTTACTCTTGTCCCAAATGAAAAGAATTTGCTATTTTTTAAAACTTTGGACACAAGTGGGGTTGTGGTGTGTTTTTTTGGGGGGGGGTGTAAGAATTGGAACCATAGTACAATTCTTCCAGATCATTTTTTAAATTAGAATATTTGTCACCTCAAACTTTATCATTTCTTTGTGTTTGGAACATTCTAAATCTTCTCTTCTAGCTGTTTTGAAATACACAATAAACTATTGTTAACTATAGGTATCCTTTTGAACACTAGAACTTATTCCTTCTATCTAGCTGTGTTTATGTACCCCTTAACCAGCTTTTCTTCATTCTCTTCCCCTGTTACCCTTCCTGGCCTCTGGTAACCACCACTCTACTCTCTGCCTCCATGAGATCAATTTTTTAAAATCTGACATATGAATGAGGATATGCAATATTTGTCTTTCTGTGCCTGTCTTATCTCACCTAACATAATGACCTCTAGTTCCATCCGTGTTGTTGCAAGTGAAATAATTTTATTCTTTCTTATAGCTGAATAATATTTCATTTATTTATACTACACTTTCTTCATCAGTTTATCTATTGGCGGACAGTTAGGTTGATTCCATGTCCTGGCTACTGTGGCTACAGCTGCAATAAACACGGTAGTCTAGATATCTCTTTGATACATTGATTTTTTTCCTTCTGGATATATACTCAGCTGTAGGATTGCTGGATCATATAGTAATTCTACTTTTAGTTTTCTGGGACCCAACATACTGCTTTTCATAGTGACTGTACTAATTTACATTTCCATCAACAGTGTGTTAGCATTCCCCTTTCCCTTCCTCCATGTCCTTGCCAGCATCTGTTATTTTTTGTCATTTTTATAATAACCATTCTAATTAGGGTGAGATGATATCTCATTGTGATTTTGATTTACATTCCCCTGATGATTAGTAATCAGTATGTCTTATATATCTGTTGGCCATTTGTATGTCTTTTTTTTTTTTTTTTTGAGTTGGAGTCTTACTCTGTCGCCCAGACTGGAGTGCAGTGGCTGCTCCCAGCCACCGCAGCCTCAGCCTGCTGGGCTCCGGCGATCCTTCCACCTCAGTCTTCCGAGTAGCCGGAATTATAGGCATGCGCTACCACGCCTGGCTGATTTTTTGATTTGTTATAGAGATGAGGTCTTGCCAAGCCCGGGCGGGTCTCGAACCCGCGGGCTCAGGAAATCAACTCACCTCAGCCTCCCAAGGCGCGGGATTACAGGCTGAGCCACCGAGCCCGGCTTGTATGTCTTTTTTTTTTTTTTTTTAAGAAATGTCTCTTCAGATCATTTGCCCATTTTTTAATTGGATTGTTTGTTTTTTCCTGTTGATGTGCTTGAGCTCTTTGTATATTCTGGATATTAATCCCCTGTCACATGAATAATTTGCACATATTTTCTCCAGTTCTGTAGGTTGTCTCATCACTCTATTGAGTGCCTCTTTGTTGTACAGAAGTTTTTTACCTGATATAATCCCGTTTGTCTATTTTTGCTTTTGGTGCCTGTACTTTTGAGGTCTTACTCAAAAAATCTTTTCCCAGACCAATGTCCCAAAGCATTTCTTCAATGTTTTTTTTTTCTAGTAGTCTCACAGTTTCAGGCTAGACCATTTTCTTTAACAGCCAAAGCAATTAGACTGGACTGAGGATAGATTCCTAAAAGATCCTAATTTAGCCGGGCTCGGTGGCTTAGCCTGTAATCCCGCACCTTGGGAGGCTGAGGTGAGTGGATTGCCTGAGCCCGCGGGTTCGAGACCCGCCTGGGCAACTTGGCGAGACCTCATCTCTACAATAAATCAAAAAATTAGCCGGGCGTGGTAGCGCGCGCCTGTAGTTCTAGCTACTTGGAAGGCTGAGGCAGAAGGATGGCCGGAGCCCAGCAGGTCGAGGCTGAGGTGGCCGGGAGCGGCCACTGCACTCCAGTCTGGGCAACAGAGTGAGACTCCAACTCAAAAAAAAAAAAAAAAAAAAAAAAAAAAGAAAGCAATGGAATAGTAAAGAAGGAAAATGATGTTTGATAAAGTTTCTAACCCAAAATAAAGTGCTATTAACAGACTCATTATATGTTGGAGTATAAATGAGTATATGTTTCTGGAAGCAATTTTAACATATGTGTTGAATTTATTCTTTTAAATTTATGTTCTTACCCTTTGAACTAATATTTCCATTTCAAATCACTTATCCTAAGAAAATCATCGGAATTGGAAAAATACTTTTTCAAATATTTCCAGAAGTGTTATGCCAGCACATATAGAACATAAAAGTACAATTGGCAACTTCTCTCTCGAGAAATTTCCCACCGGAAATGTTTCCCAAGTTGTTATTTGAAGCGTTCCCTTGTACTGCTATGAATCTGTCATAAGAGATTCCGGTACGGTGATACTTGACGTAGAAGAACTCTAAATACCATTTTAAGGAAACCCAAAGGATAAGATTGATGTGTCTTGAATTAAAACACCAGTGAATCATTTGTGGAAAAATAGCCATCTTAATAAGTTACTGTCACAAAATGTGTATGCAGCTCACTAAAGTCACCTGGTCAGCCACACCTTAGTACCTTATCCTCAAAGATTCTGACGTGTTTACTTAGATTTATTCTTCTTTTAAATTCCCCAGTTAGCATAAATGTCACAGCAGCATTTTGAATCATGAAGGAGTAATCGATTCCCAAGAACTATCTGATAACTTAAATGCACTTGGAGATTATAATGTAGCCACTGTATTCTGAATAAGATTCTATTTTGAGAGAGAATGTTTCAGAGTCATGTCCATTTCCTCCTTGGCATCCTTGCTCCCTATGCCCTGATCTCAATGGGTCTTATCTGAAATGCATTTAGCAGATGCTTAATCACTGTCTGCAGAATGAATGGATGAATAAACTTGCGTGGGTGTTTGTGAATCTTTAAGATTTAGTGCGCATCTGCTTCTCAAGCAAAGAGACAATGTTCCTCAGTTAAAGTGTCTTTCACCTGCCAAAGAGAGATTAATCTTGTAGAAATTCTTATCTGGAAATGTTTTATTTTGTTCTTTTTGGGGGAAAACCTTTCTAAAGAAACTAATTTAATTTAAATAGAACTTTGTAACCAAAAGGTAAAAAACATTGTGCATTGAAAATGTTCACATAGGTTCTTTTGCATTTTCATAGATGAGTGGATATTATTAATGTCCTTAAATATCCAGTTCTCTTCTGCTTTTGGGTGTAAGAAAAACTGCTTTTTCTCATTTCTTGGGGTTAGTCATGGTCATATAACTAGTTCTGGGAAATGAGATGTGAGGGGGTATGTGTGTCAAGAGCAGTAAGGACTGGTGCCCATTCCTCCCTTGCTGTGTAAAAGAGATGGCACACAGTGTGGAGGACCTACCTGGAAAAAAGCCTTCAGTCCACCCATGCTGGACATACACAGTCAGCAAGAAACAAGTTCTGTTGCTTTAAGCTATTGACATTTGGGGTTTGTTCGTTGCCACAGTATAACCCAGCCTATGTACTTCAGAATACCTCTGGTCAGTTGTTCTACATAAAATCTCTCTTCAAGACCACACACATTTCACTAACCGTGGAAAAGAACTCAGCTAGACAAGTGTTCACAATATGCTGCTTCTGCTTAATGTAAAAACAGAACAATTTGCTGATATGGAGGGGGACCCTAAAAAAACCTGAAATTTATTTATTAAAATTGGGCATTTATTCTTACTTGTCTAAACTTCAGTCACTTTCCAAGTACTTTCCATTTGATGCAATACACCTATCAAGATGCTTTTTCCACTGCTCAAAACGATTTTTAACCTCATCACTTTTGATGCCTTTTAGTGCTTGTGATGTTTTTGGTTTTAGCTCTTCCACATCAGCAGAATGTTTCCCTCTGAGGACTTTTTTCATCCAGGGAAACCAAAAAAAAAAAAAAAAAAGGTCGCTTGGGGCGAGATTGGGTGAATAGGGATGGTGGGGTATGGAGGTCATGCCATTTTCGGTCAAAAACTGCTGAACACTCAGCGCGGTGTGGGCAGGTACATTCGTAAATCACCCATAATGAAATAGGCAAAAGCGTTGAAAGAATCTCCAAAAAAATTCACTGAAGCCTAATGCAGCCTCTCACAACACTGGCTGGTACAAGGATTCCGATGGGTTCCTAGAGCACTTACCTAGCAGGGAAACCTGCACTACAAAGGGCCCACCCTCCAAAAAATTATTCTAGGTTTGTGTCGCCCCCCTCATATATGCTTAGAAGACGTGATGCAGTAATCTCTGATAGTCCTTTGTATTTCTGTGGTTTCAGTGTCCCCTCTTTTCATTTCTGATTTTATTTATTTGGGTCTTTTCTCTTCTTTTCTTGGTTCTTCCAAGCTAGTGGTTTGTTGATTTTGTCTTTTCAAAAAAAACCCAGCTTTTTGTTTTGTTGCTCTTTTGTATTTTTTTAATCTCAATTTTGCTTACTTTTGCTGTGATCGTCATTATTTCTTCTACTAATTTTGAGTAGGTCCTTCTTTTCTAGTTCCTTGAGTTGTAGCATCAGTTTGTTTATTTGATATCCTTCTGCATTTTTGTTGTATGTTTATTGCTATGTATGTTCCTCTTAGTACTATTTTTGCCATTTTTCACAAGTTTTTTATGTTGTGTTTCTTTTTTTTTGTTTCAGTAAAATTTTTAATTTTCTTCCTACTGTCTTCATTGACTCGTTGGTCATTCATGAGCATGTTGTTCAATTTTCATGCTGAAGCTGGGAATTTCAGCACTTGTAACATACATATTTGTCCTGTTTTGAAAAGTTCCTCTTGTTACTGGTTTCTAGGTTTACTTCACTGTGGTCAGAAAAGATACGGGATTTGATTTTAATTTTTTAAAATTTGTTGAGATTTGTTTTATGGCCTAACATAGGATCTATCCTAGAGAATGCTCCTTTTGTTGATTCGAAGAATGTGTCTTCTACAGCTATTGGATGAAATGTCCTATAAATGTCTTAGCTCTATTTGGAGTGTAATGCAGTCTAGATCGAATGTTTCTTTGTTGATTTTTGTTGTTGTTGTTTAGATGTTTTATCCAATACTGAGAGTGGATTATTGAAGTCATCAACTATTAATATTTTGGAGTCTAACTTTCCCTTCAGATCTAATAATATTTGTTTTATGTAACTGAGGGCTCCAGTTTGGATTGCATAAAGTTCCAAAAGGTAGTAAGTTATAAAATACAAAAGACAGTAGAGCTAGGGTGAACTTTGGAGCACAACAGTACGTAATTTAGAATTGATTTCATATTTGAAAACATGGAGCATAAACAACTGAAATAGGTTTTGCTTGGGATTTCAGAGCGGCTAGAGCTCTTAATAACACATCTATTTTACTACTCTGGGACACTGAAACACACAAGTTTCATTAATTCAATCGACATGTTCTTTTTTTCCTTAAAAACAAATCACAGCCGGGCTCGGTGGCTCAGCCTGTAATCCCGTGCCTTGGGAGGCTGAGGTGAGTGGATTGCCTGAGCCCGCGGGTTCAAGACCCGCCTGGACAGGCGAAACCTCATCTCTACAATAAATCAAAAAAATTAGCCGGGCGTGGTAGGGCACGCCTGTAATTCCGGCTACTCGGAAGGCTGAGGCGGAAGGATCACCAGAGCCCAGTAGGTCGAGGCTGCGGTGGCCGGGAGCGGCCACTGCACTCCAGTCTGGGCGATCAAGTGGGACTCCAACTCAAAAAAAAAAAAAAAAAAAAAAATCACAATGTTGATTGTGCACAGTTTTTTTCTTTTTTCCACTGATCTGTAGTCTCCATATTTGTTCTAATGAAAATGTCTTTAATAACCAGAAAATAATGCCTCTAAAAATACAATATGATTAATTGACTCACAAAGTTTATTTCTAAAAAGGACTTATGAAATTTTAATTTATTAATATTTAGGGAAATACTGACATATATTAGTTCCTATGAAATATGCAAATATTTGCATATAAATAAGAATCAGAGAAAGGAAACTTGAAAATATTGGACATTAACACCAATGGAATTCAAAGAATTATACTTGATTTCATATAGTAAATATTCTGTTCTAATGTCCCATTTAGAATTTTGAAATGTGTCAAGATGATCACTGGGAATATCAGCTATTCACAAAAAGATAGAATGATTTTGGCACAGAAGGTAAAGGGATAAAGCTAAAAATATAATACCCATATTTTATTCAATTTTCCAAGTTTGTTAATTTATTTGGTTTATAATTTAAGTGTCAAGAATTTTGAAAAATAATAAACAAATATAATCAAGTGAAAGAACCTATAGCCTTGCACCCAAAGAATGTAACATGTTATCATAGGAAAAAACAGTTGATTTTCATTTATAAGAATAAAACAAATGAAGGTTTTTCTAACCTTGCTAAAATCAGATGTTTATTAACACTAAAGAAAATTTAGCATACCTATTATATATGATGAAAAGATAGAAATAATTTACATATATGTTATTAAGTCAGGGAAATGAGCAGAAAAGAAACAATAGGTTTGTCCCCAAATAATCTGAATTGTTAATTTTATGTTTTAATTGCTACATGAAATGGTATGCATATTTTAAGTCTAAAAACAAAACTTGGCTTTCTTTTCAAGTATTTATTTCAATGAGTACCTTTGAATCCATAGTAACATGAAAAATGTATCTTAAACTCAGCAACTTACAGTATTTTTAATGTAATTATTTGCAAAGTAACATTAATGCTTTCATAATATTTTCTTCTTGGCATCCACTCAGAGTAATTTGAAATTTTTATTACCGGAAGGATGATACTAAATGGAGGTCTTTCGCCTTCAAGTCATCTTGAAGTTAGATTTTAAAGTACAGGGAACAAAAGTGATTTGGGTAATAACTTAAGATAACATGATTATATGTGGAATGCTAGAATAGCTCTCTCTTTTAATGAGCAAATGAAAAACAAAATTATCTCTCAAAGTCTGAAGTTATCATCGTAAGTCTAAGAGAAAATTATTGATGTTTTTCTTTTTGTTCAATGAAATTTTGAACTATTTTCACATATAGTATTTCTGTTAGTTATAACCACACATGTCAAAAGTACAATGGGAGAGAAGCTTTAAAGCATAGTAATGAAAAGCTTGAATATTGGCACTCCAAAGGCCAATCATAGCCACTTTCTAGTTGCAGGCTTTTGAATACAATGAGATAATAATAACACTTACCATTGTGATTTTGGTGAAGATTAATTGAGATAATGTATGTGAAAACTAAAAATACTTGACACAAAGTAACCGTTCAAAAGTATTGACCATCTTAATACTTCTGTCATAGTTATTATGTTTATCAACAAGCATAGTTATCGCTGAATTTGATTAATGAAATGCTAATATCTCTTTCTTAATACACTCAATTAAAATAATGTTAACATGTTACTTTAAATGTGACTTAATAGTGCAAAATCAAATTTTAACTGTGTCAGGCTGAAACCTGCAATTTTAAAAAATGTATTGGCCGGGCACGATAGCTCACGCCTATAATCCCAGACTTTGGAAAGCCGAGGTGAGAGGATTGCCTTAGCCCACGGATTTGAGATCAGCCTGGGCAACTTGGCAACACCTCATCTCTACAATAATTTTTTTTTTAATTTATTAAACCACTTTTATGTATGCACTTGTCAAAGAGTGAAGAAAAAATATTCCTATCTGGTATTACTAATCGTAGATCCTTACTCCATTGAAAAAATACATTCAGAAAAATATTATAAAACGTTAAGGTTTATCTTTATATCCTAGAGGAATTTTAAAAAGTAAATATAGTTAACCTTCAATTTTAAAGATTCTGAATCTTAAGCTTGAATTTTAGGTTGACTATTTTTACTGCTTCATTCATTCTGGCTAGCATGCCCTCAATTTCAGAGCAACCTAGTTAAATATTACAATACCTTCTATGAACTAAAGGAATTTGAAAGCCCAAAAGGTTGCTACCCTTAGTAGAAAGAGGTTGCTGGGATTAAGAGGTGCCAAGACATTGTATCCTGTCTAAAAATTCATTTCTTTGTCCTGTTAAATGACTTCTCAATTACATCTATTTACATAGAAACTGAAAGTATCAAGGAAAATGAGGATTGAAAAAAGTCACATTTCTGTTCTGCTGGCAGCTAACATTCTTCTATCTGTGCTACTCTTTCAGTATTATTTGAAAACTACTCTGTGAAGACTTTAATTTTTAATGTTATGTTATGTTTGTAGTTTCAGTAGCATCAAGTTATAGCACCTTACTTTAGAAGTACTTAATAAACCACAATAACATTCCTATCAATACTATTAAACACTAAAACTTTACTTGGCGTTTTCACTAATGTCTAGAAGAAAGAAAGTATATTCATTTCCAGATTGGTTCTATAACTTATTGGTTCCATTGTAAATCAAATTATGTATCTCCTTATATTCCATCAATGTTTACCTTGGCTCTGCTTAGGTTTTGCAAATGACAGTTTTTGAAGAGAATTCTCAAGCCAGACTTGAACTTGACAAAGTGTGTGTAAATTTGCTTTCAAGCCAAAATAGTTTGTATATGCACATACACACATACATACCCAACAATAGAAGTTAATCATATTACTGCGTAGACCAAAGATCCTCTATGAGGCAATCTCTAACACTGTCCTACAAGTAATTTCATTCTAACCACTTAGGCAGTTATTAATGATTTAATTCCCTCTACTTCTGACAGCTCAGTCAGTTTCTAATAGCAGCAGCTCGAAGGTGTGCGTCTACACCTCGAGAAAAGGTCATGTTAGGGTACAAACCTCTGCCTCTTCCACCCAGTTGTTAGGGGAGGATGACTCCTTCAGAAAGATGGGCTTTTGTAAAGGAATGCAAAATTCCTCCAGGTGTGATGTATGTGTTGAGGGAAAGTGACATCTGGAAAGTTAACAGCTTAATGACATTATGAAGTTCAAGTGAAAGCCATAGTCATCTCTCTTCTGTGTCTCTTCTGTGTCTCTTGGGGCCAGAAAAAATGGCTGGCGTTCTTCTTGTTTCTCACTGCTCCTTCTAAACCTTTGCTGTCTCACCAACACTACAAAATCCCCTCCCTCCTGAAACCCTCACCATCTCCTTTATATCACCCTTCCTGTAACCACTCTATTACCATCTATTGACCTAAAGTCCAAGGTCAGAGGTTTTAGGTTAAGTCCTTCTTTGTCTTTCTTTTTTGTTTGTTTTTGTTAGAACCCTTGGGAATTCAAAACATAAGGCAATATAGCCTCCCAGTTTCCAGTCTGAAAACAACTTAGTCTGTTTTCTGGTTGCTGTAAAGGAATACCTGAGGTCTGGCAACTTATGAAGAAAAGAGGTTTACTTACCTCATGCAGAATTCTGCAGGCTGTACAAGAAGCATGGCACCTGTATCTGCCTGGCTTCTGCCGAAGGCTTTTATGCTGCATCAAAGCATGGCAGAGGTCAAAGAGTACACAGTCATGTATGTGCAAGGAGGTAGCAGACCAGAGGAGTATCCTGGCTTCCTAACAACCCACTCTCTCAGGAACTTAGCCATTCCCTCCAAGAACCAATCCAACCTTGCAAAAGCAAGAACTCACTCACTAGCTTGAGAAAGGCACCAAGCCATTCATGAGAGATGCACCCCCTGACCCAAACCCCTCCCACTAGACCCTAGCTCTCAGCACCACCACGATGAAAAGGGAGTTTCAACATGAGAGTTGATGGGGACACCCGTATCCAAGCCACAACAAACAACATTTGTGTATATTCTGTTTTGTCCTCTTGCAAGTCCTGCCACACCTTGGGATCCTCTCATCACTCCTGTCTTACCCACTGGAAAACTAATTTCAAAATCTAGTGCTCTAAAATCATCTTTCCTTCATTCATGCACAATGGACTCATGACTCCTGGTCTATCACTTCATCGATGCCCGGATTTCACGTTCCTTCAGATTTATCTTAGACCTCGGCATCAATATAATGTCAGTGTAAAATAACAAAAAGACAGGAGACAAAATTATCTTAAAATATGTTTGGTTTGCTTGGGAATAGAAATAAGGATTATAATGCAGAATGATGGAATGGCAAGCCACTGGTATGTTGGGTGAGGGAAGAATAAAGGGAAGATTTTTATCAGCAAAGAAAGATTTCCATAAGCTGCTTAGAGACAGAGTTCATTGGTTCCAGAGGGTCAAAGCCAGAGTTGTTGTCAGTTCATTCATGAGACCTTCATTACTGGGCAAATGTTCTTCTGAGAACACCTTATCTGAATTACAGCAGTCCTAAAGAAGGAATAGAGATAAGCCTTATCAAAGCAGAACATGTGTGAAGGGTTTTTACAAAGTCCCTGGAAACAGTCTGCATCTCAGACATGTCTGCATGAGCGTCCTCTCCTTTGGGCCTTCCTGGCCCTGTTTTGTCTGGGTCTGACAAAGGTAAGTCCATCTTGGTGTCTGCCACTTGCACATTCGAAGCCCTCACATTCTCAAGTTCCCCTGAGCAGCGGCCAATCTCCAAAACCTGAGAAAGCTTAACCATTTTTTACACTCTTACTTTAATCCCACAAAGTGCAAGTGGAGTCCGTTGGTCCATGATCTCTGTGACCAAACAGTAAGATCTGCGTACCATTTTGTCAAAGACATCAGCGTAGTGTCTAAATTGTATTATTTATAACAACATCACCACCACCAATAATAATAACGTTTCAAAGTTGGGCTATGTGCTGGGTATTGTACAGTTTAGATGTTTCACTTTAGTTAATCCTCTCAACAATCCCATAAAACAGATATGATTACTACCACATGGCATACGTGAGTCAAGTAGGCACAAAGAAGTTGATACCATTTAGTAAATATTTGCTGAAGAAATTAACGTATGTTGGTATGTTCCCCCAGAATTTTTAAAGTAGACTACATTTTTTAGGCAGTTTTAGGTTCATAGCAAAATTGTGCAGAAGCTACAGAGATTCCCACATGCTACCTGCCCCCATGCACACATAAACTCCTTCACGGTCAATGTCCCGCATCAGAGTGGTGAACTACCCACGTGGATTCATTAACACATGATCACTCAGTGTCTACAGTTTACTTTAAGGTTCACTCTTGGTGTACATTCTATGGATTTAGGCAAATATATAATGATATCTATCCACCATGATAGTATCACACAGAGCGTTTCACTGGCCTAAAAATTCTCTGTGCTTCCCTATTCACCCCTCTTTCTCTCCAGATACCTGGAAGTCAGTGATCTATTTACTGTCTCCATTGTTTTGCCTTTTCTAGAATATCAGGTAGTCAGAATTATACAGTATGTAATCTTTTCCTACTGGTGTCTTTCATTCTGTAATATGCGTCTCAGTTTCCATGTCTTTTCATGAGTTGATAGGTTTTTTTTTGGTTGTTTTGGCACTCAATTGTGTCCATTGTCTGTATGTGCCACCCTTATTCATTCACCTACTGAAGGATATCACGGTTGAGATATTTTTTTCCAAGTGGCATTTACTCATGTTTTCTCAAGTCAAGTCCTGATATCAATGATATTTACGGGAGACAAAGTCACATTCTAAATTGGCTCAGATAAGATTTGAATGAGACACGTTTATATTTTACTAAGAAGTAACAACAAAATGTTATTACTTTAAAATTTATTTTTTAACAACAACAGTACTTATACCTTTAATGTTTATCAGTTTATACGCCTGTTCTAGTTTCTAAGGGATGTGAATCCATCTCCGAAGGGCAACCAAAGTTACCGGAATTTCAGAATCTCACGAATACAGATGTTGATATGGAAACAGACACACCGGGAAACCTCTTGGAGCCTCTGTTTTCTAATCCGTAATATGGGGATTAAAAACAGTATATTCTGGCCAGGCGTGGTGGTTCACTTCTATAATCTTAGCAATTTGGGAGGCTGAGGTGGGCAGATTGCTTGAACCCAGGAGTTGAAGACCAGCCTGGGCAATATAGCCAGATCCCGTCTCTACAACAACAATGACAAAATTTTCAAAAAATTAGCTGAATGTTATGGCACATCCCTATAGTCCCAGTCACTCAGAATGCTGAGGCAGAAGGTTCGCCTGAGCCCAGGAGTTCAAGGCTGCAGTGAACCGTGGTTATGCCACTTCACTCAAGCCTGGACAACAGAGTGAGAACCTGATTAAAAAAAAAAAAGAATAGTATAATCCTAATAAAAGTATTGTAAGATTTAAAAGACAAGATGAATGCTTACAAAAAGCACCACAACATTGCTAGAGCCAGGGGTTGTAGTTAGCCCTAAATCTAATCAAGGGAACAATATCAGTTTTTTTTTAGTTGTGGTGCTCATAGCCACCACAGTCTCGACCTGCTGGGCTCAGGCGATCCTTCCACCTCAGCCTTCCAAGTTGCTGGAACTACAGGCGTGGGCTAACACGCCCAGCTAATTTTTTGATTTACTGTAGAGATGAGGTCTCGCCAAGTTGCCCTGGCTGGTCTCAAACCCATGGGCTCAGGCAATCCTCTAACCTCCGCCTCACCAAGTGCTGAGATTACAGGTGTCAGTCACCACATCTGACTGGGAACAATATCTTAAAGTAGAAATTTGAAAATATGTTTCTCAATTTATTTTGCAATTTACAAATGCAATTTCTTATAAAATTCTGAAAGTGAGTAATGCATGGAATAGAGCTAGGGACCAGAAAGTTATTTCCCCAATGATTGGTATAGTCCATCTTTATAGCAATAGCCATTCTAATGACTATAAACTGGTATTTCATCATCATTTTAAATTGTATTTCTCTGATGACTGTGACATTGACCCTATTCCCTGGGATTTGGGCTATTCAAATATCTTTTGTGAAGGGCCTGTTTAAATTTTGTCTACTTTTTTAAAAATGAAGAGTTTTTAAAACAATATATTTGTTTTATTATTAAGTTATAAAAGATCTACACATGAATTGAATACAAATATTTTGTCATGTATCTGTACCGTGGCTATTGTCTCCCATTATGTGATTTGACTTTTTGCTTTTTAGTAGTTTTTGTCAGAAATCAAAAGCTTTATTACACTTTGATAAAGTCCAATTTAATGATTTTTCTTTCACTATAATTTATACTTTTTTCCTATCTAAGAAAATTTTGCTTAATCTAAAGTGGCCAAAATTTTCTCCTATGTTGTATTTAAGATGTTTTATAGTTTTGATTTTATGTCTATAATTCATTTCAAGCTAATTTTTGTGCACCCGTGAAGGGTTGATAGTCATTATTTTTTATATGGATGACCAGATATTTAACAGATTTTTTTTCCCCCAGTGGGTTACCTTGGTACGTTTTTCAAAATATCAACTCAACATATATGTGTGAGTCGATTTCTGGACTCTTTAAAGTATTCCCAAGATTTATGTCTCTTCTTCACCAATACCACACACTGTCTTTATTATAATAACTTTAGAGTAAGTCTTGAAATTAAGAATTGTACATCTTATATTCTTTGTTTAAATGTTTACCTTTCTCCATAAATTTTAGAACCAGCTTGCCAGTTTCTAAAAGCAATCCCAATTCAATTTTGACTGGGACTGTTGAATTTGTAGATAAATTTGGGAATAATTGATATTTTAATATGCTGAGTCTTTCTTTTTTTTTTTTTTTTGAGTTGGAGTCTCACTCTGTCGCCCCAACTGTAGTGGCTGGGAGCAGGCTCGACCTGCTGGGCTCCGGCAATCCTTCCTCCTCAGCCTTCCAAGTAGCTGGAACTACAGGCGTGCGCTACCATGCCCGGCTAATTTTTGATTTTATTGTAGAGATGAGGTCTTGCCAAGTTGCCCAGGCTGGTCTCGAACCTGTGGGCTCAGGCAATCCACTCACCTCGGCCTCCCAAAGCGCTGGGATTACAGGCTGAGCCACCGAGCCCGGCTTATGCTGAGTCTTTAGAGACCATTTATTCAGGCCTTCTTTAAGTTTCTCTGAGTCATGTTCTATAATTTTCAGAGCAGATGGCTTGCATTTCTTTTGTAAAATTAATTCCCAATTACTTGATGTTTTTAGATATGGCTTTTAAATATTTTATTTACCAATTGTTAGCTGCTAGTATATAAAACTGCAGTACCTTTTTAATAACATAGTATCTTGTAACTTGGCCAAAATTCACTTATTCTAATAGTGATTTTTAGATTCTTGTAGATTACTATTAGATGTGCCACCTGCAAAGAGAGACAGTGTTACCTTTTTCTTTCTGATCCTTATTAATTTTTTCTTGCCTTTTTTGCCATGCCCACAACAATGTTGAATAGAAGTAGTAAAAGTAAACATCTTTGCCTGTTCCCAGTCTTGGAAGAGTAGTATTGAGACTTTCACAAGGAAGCATGCTTATAGGTATAGATTTGTTATAAATGCCTCTTATCAGTTGGAGGAGGTTTCCTTGTATTCCTACTTTTCTAAGAGTTTTTTTTTTTTTAATCATGAATAGATGCTGAGTTCTGTCAAATGTTGCTTTCTAATTCTATTGAAATTATTTCATAGTGTTTTCTTTTTTACTCTGTCAATATGTGAAATTACATTGATTTATTTCTTAATGTTAATGTAGCTTTGCATTTCTGAGATAAATCCTATCTAACTAAATAGGTCATGATGTGTTACCCTTTATAAATATTGCAGGATTCAGATACTAGCATTCTGGTAAAGATTTTAACATCTAGATGTTAGGTATGGAGGGTCCGGAGGGGGCACAGCACTGGTAACCAGAAATCCAAGTAACACAAAGATTTGCAACACGAAGAAGAGAAGGAAAGCTTTATTTAAAAGAGATCACTTCCCATATGTGGCCATCAGGGGTGCGATCTGATGCCCACAGAAGTTAGATTTTAAAATAGTTTATTTAAAATAAATTAGAGAGAGAAAGAGAAGGGAGAGAGAAGATTCACCTCCCCAAGGTGGGGGAGAGGGCCAAAGCCAGGAAACACGGCAACAGTCATAGCTCAAAGAGCACATGGCCACCCCAGAGTCTAGCAAGGCAATGAATGACCCACGGCTGCTTGTGGTTGAGTCGTTTTAGCAAGTGCAGGCACTGACATCAGGTGATGGACAGCAGGCAGATGGGTGGATTACTCACCTGATTGCTGCCATGGTGGGGTCTGTTTGAATTGTGTAGCGCTGATTAGGTTAACTGGAGTGGGGGGGGGGAGTGGGGTTTTTCCTGCAAGAGATTTGTTAGACATTCGCAATCCACAAGCTCCTTGACCAAAGGTGGTCATATTATCATTTTTATGGCATTGGCCAGCCAAAGGGTGATCTTTGAACATCCGCCTTGACAAGGAACCTAAAAAGTTTACTAGAGATTACTATGCTAAGCCATGAATTGAAAGGTTGGACTGTCCTGGTCTTGCATCTGGGGGAGATTGGGTGTGGGAGAGGCTTGGCCTGCAGCAGAATGTCTGGATGCTTGCTAATGGCTATGCAAAAAGACTAAACTAAGAATAAGCTAAGTTTCTTTTAGGTTTCTATATGTACCACCTTTCACTAGGTTCATGGAGATACTGGGTTTGTTTAATGTCAGTGACCAATGTTTTTGGTCACTGAATAATTTTGAAATCATAAAAGCAGCTGAGACTGTTCATTTCTATTTACTGAACACATTTGTCTTATATTTATATTGTTTCTTTTAAAAATATTTGGTAGAATTTACTAAAACCATATGGAATTAGAGTGTTTCATGTGTGTAACTATTCAATGATTAATTCAGTTTCTTTTATTGACATACGTTTCTGCAGGTTATCTTTTCTTTTTTTTTTTAGTGAACTTCGATAATTTATGTCTTTGAGATTTGCCCATTTTATCTAAGTTGCCTAATTTGTTGACATTAATATTCCTAACACTCTCTATCTATCCTTGTAATATCTGTATAATTTGTATAGAAAGCCCATCTTTCATTTCTGATATTTGACTTGGTTTTATCTTTTATTAACTGTTTTATCAGTCTGATAAAGAATTTCATTACTTTTGTTGATCTTTTCAAATAACCACCTTTTGTCTTGGTTAATTTTTTCAAAAATTGTGTCTGTTTTTTATGTCATTGAGGTCTGCTTTTGTTTTATTATTTTATTCCTTCTACTTACTGGGATTTCGTTTGCTCTTCTTTTTCTAATTTCTTAAGACAGAACTTTACATCACCGATTTCTAATATAAGAGCTTCAATATAAGCTCTAAATGTTCCTTTAAGAATGGTTTAGTTGTCTCCAAACATTTTTACATATAGTATTTTTATCATCCCTGGGTTCAAAATGTATTAAATTCCTATTGTAATTCCTTATTTGACCCATGGATTACTTAGATGCATGTTGTGCAATTTACAAAAGCTTACAATTTTACAAATATCTTATGTGTATTCTGCAGTTGTGGGGTGTTCTAGAAATATAAATTAGATCAAAATGGAAAATTATGGTGCTTAGATCCTCCATATCCTTAAATTGTTTTTTTCTTTTTTGGTTTCATTGTTTCATCATTAGCTGAGAGGAGGGTTTTTTAAACTTCTACTAGGTTTGAGGACTGTCTATTTCTCTTTTTCATTCTGCGTACCCTTGAGCACACTGAATCCACAAGTAAGGTTGTAAACTGATGTAAAAACACGTAAAACCCCTGAAAAGTGCATGGCTCACAGGAGGCACTCCACAAACATTAGCTGGTTTCCAGCAAACACTTCATTTACTCAGTAAGCTAACCGAGTCTCTATTTCATCCCTACACAGATAATAAAGTCATTCTTTAGAAGATTGTTAATGATTTTCTAATAGCCAAGTCCAGAATTCCTTTATCCACACCTTATTCTAGTACATTTCTTCTGCATTTGGCACAGCTAATTACTATTCCTGTCTTAAATGCTTCATCCCTCGATGTCCGCGACGTATTTATTCTCTTTGTGATTTGGTCATCTTTGCCCAATCCATTTGGGCCCTATCTGCTTCACAATTGGAGGTCCTTCCACAGGATCCATTGTGAAAACTCTCCTTCCTTCTAATTTCCCCCCTTTGTTATTTTATCCACTACCACTTTCTCGGTCACCACCTCCGTGCATTTGGTACTCATATCTTCTTCATGCCTGAATTTCAGAACCATTTTGTCAACTGCCTGATGAATATTTCCTCAAGGTAAAATCCTAGCACTCCAAATTAAACGTCTGTGTATAAACTCATTGCCTCGGCACCCCACTCTAAAACTATTAATTGGCTTGAGTTATTTATCTATGTCGCTCACTATAATAAATTCCTTAGTCACTCAAGTTGCAAACATTATCATTTGAGCAAGGCAGTAAATGCAGTGGTCAGTGTTAGGGTCTGGATAGGGTGAGGGTGGATGGAAAGGCGAGGGGAGGAAGGAGGGAGTGAGGGGCACAGCACCGCCAGAGGCAACAAGCCGGAGGTATGCACTGGCAACCCAGAGATCTGAGCAATGCAAAGAATTGCAACACACTTAGAGGTGAAAGAAGATAAGATTTATTTAGAAAAGTTCACTCCCCACAGATGGGGAGCGGGCCTACACTCTAGGTGAGTGTGGCCCCGTAGCCCCCCAAAGCCCTGGCTTAAATCCTTTTCCTTGGAGATGTTGCCATCAGGTAGTCGTGACTGCCGTGACTTACTTATTGACCACCTGTGGATGTCCTGGAGAACCTGTGACACAAAGACCCATTAATATTCGCCCACATTATTATAGCCCCTAAAGAAGGGCATGACAAGGATTCTAATTCTCCTGCGCCTTCCCAAACGACATTCCTTACAGCTAGTGGAGGGTGCACCTCCCCTTATCTCCTAGGCATTCCCAGTGGGTAGCTTCGTGGGATCCTTGGTCTCCCTGTAGATAGTGCCCCATTTACTGGAAGATCGAACCCCCACCTGCTCCCCCTCTGAGCGGTCATAACTTTTGTAATGACAAGTTTCGTGACGTTTACAATCCTTGCCCAATGCATGATGTCTTAGGCCTTGTAAATTCCCTTGACTCTAGGCAAGCTTGATTGCCGCTATGAGATATCTCTGATACCTGGCACCAGGAAGTCTGTTTCTGAGAAGACAAAGTCGGTAAAGTTAATTTTACCTAAAGTGTGCATTTCTCCAAAAGCATAGCTCATCATTGTATTTAGGTTTAAGAAGAAGATTTAAAAAAATGCATTTCCCTCTCTAGGTCTATGCTTTCAGTCTGAATTCAGAACCCGCTCTCTGTGACTCACTACCCCCCTCAGTATGGTTGGGAGGGTAACTGTCTAAATTCTAGTATTGTTAAGAGGGTTCACTGAGACGGTGATTATAATTCAATTAGCACACATACAGTTTCGCCATCCTTATTACATGTAAATTCGCCCATGCTTCCCACATCCACTCAGCCCCATAGCCTGGCAATTTGAGCTCTTTGTATTTTCAACACATTGTTATTGTCACTGCTGTTACTTTAATATTTTAGTTTTTAATACATTGTTTCTAGAACCAATCTAAGTCTCTTTTCCTTCAATTTTGTAAAATTAACCTCCAAAATTAAAAAACAGTTTGAAAAATATTGTGGTTACATCGAGAAAATGATACTATGCTTAAGTTAGTATGATACTAACAAGCCTTTGGCAGTGTGAGTATGAGAGAGACAAATATAAGATATAAAAAGTGTGTAATAAAAGGATTGAAGGCACTGATTTAGGAATAGCTCATGCTGTTTTGATAATGTGATTTTCTCAGCATAATCATTAAATCTATTCTGGGATGTGACGTGAGACCACCACAGTTTTGTGAGGATTATGAGTTTTGCAGATTAAATAGGAATGACTCAGTAACCTAACTAATGAAATAAATACATGTTTTAAACACATCCCCCAACAGAATATAGATACAAATATTTAAATAGGAAAAGATACCAAGTTTTAACTTGCTCATGTTCCAGCTGGAAGAAATTTTTTTTTTTTTGAGTTGGAGTCTTACTCTGTCACCCAGACTGGAGGTTAGTGGCTGCTCCCAGCCACCGCAGCCTCGACCTGCTGGGCTCTGGTGATCCTTCCGCCTCAGCCTTCCGAGTAGCCAGAATTACAGGCACGCGCTACCATGCCCGGCTGATTTTTTTATTTATTGTAGAGATGGGGTCTCGCCAAGTTGCCCAGGCGGGTGTCGAACCCGCGGGCTCAGGCAATCCACTCACCTCAGCCTCCCAAAGGCTCGGGATTAAAGGCTGAGCCACCGAGCCTGGCTTGGAAGAAGTTTTTTAACCCAGCAGCCATTGTAAAAATTGGGTTTGTCAAATTAAAAGTAACATTATTTCCTCTGTTTCTTTATGGAAAAATACTTATATGCTCATCTTGATGCCTAAAAGCAGTGGTTCTCAGCCAGGCCACACTTTAGAAGCACTTAGGTAATGTTTCAAAATCCCAACGCTCATGTCCTATCCCAGATCAATTACATTAGCATTGGTGGGGCCGAAAAGCAGGTATCCGAATTTTTAAAGGTCACTAGATGATTCCAATAACAGTCAACACATTGAGAACAGCTGTTTTTTCAATGTTTGATGAGTCTTCATCTACTCCTGTGGGTGGTTACTGATCTTCAATTTGAAAGAACATCCTTAAAGAATCACAAAAAGACGTGGTCATCATAAGTATCAGAAAATAGTAGCTGCTCACATGGTTAATAATGAAAAGAGTTAGCACTCCTTTTGAGTGGTAATCCGCAAGACTGGAGAAGTAGTTTGGGGACTTCTAGAAATAGCAAACTGACTTCAAATGGATTTTTGTGAGTAGGGAAAGGATATGGGTTTGACACCTACTGATTAAATTTCAGTTGTGTTATTTTAACTGGATATGTGACAACGAGCAAGCCGCTAGATCACTCTGAACCTTAGTTTCCTCATCTGTAAAAGGGTATAATACTTTTATTGTGCAGACATTGCAAAATCATATAAATAAGTTATATAAAGCATCTTCCATGGTTTTAAGTACCATGGTAGGTACTTAACAAAGATTAGTTCCAATTTTCTTCCACCTCTATGTTTCTTCTAGTTCCTGTTTGCTTGAATCTGGGTTTATTAAATTGAAATCAACCCACTTGTGATCAGAGTGGGCCACAGAAAATCTGTCACAAAAAAAGAATGCAACCTTATCTTTTGCAGCAACACGGGTGGAACTGGAGGCCATTATTCTAACTGAAATAACTCAGAAACAAAAAGTCAAATACCACATGTTCTCACCTAGAAGTGGTAGTTAAACAATGGGTACACTTGGGCATACAGAGTGAAATAATAGACACTGGTGACTACAAAAGTGAGAGGGCGGGCTGGAGTGAGTGTTGAAAAATTACTTTTGGATACAACGTTCACTCTTTGGGTGACAGGCATACTAAAAACCCAGACTTCACCACTACACAATACATACATGTAAGAAATCTGCATTTGTACCCCCTAATAAACAGATATATATTTAATTTTTTAAGTTAACATATATATAAAGAACCCTGAAAATATGCACACTGAATATGTATCAATAAAAATAAATATGCTTTTAAAAAAGGAATCGGTCATGTTGATGCAGACTGACTCACCCTGGTGGACTGGTTTCCAGTGGCTATCATGCTACCCTTGTCCCACATCCTCCTGTAACCTGGAAATCAGATGAAAAGTAGATGGAACCTTCTTTAAATTTTCAAAAGGTACTTCCTAAAACTCTAGTATGTCGCAAAAATGTACTCAGTGTGACACAAACACCAAGTTTCTGTAGTCAAATGAATTAAGGAAAAGTAACGCATTGTGGTCTCCCACTAGGGATGCCTAGTGAAAAGTTAATACTGAAACTTCGGAGAGGCTCTGCAAATGAGTTGCTTCTGTAACCCAGAATCTCTCAATATTATTTGATCATCCTTCTCCCCAGAGGCAGCCATCAACAATCTTAGTGGTTCAAGTCCAAGGAGCATAGACTGAGATACTGTTGAATATTATGGATGACTAGTCAAAAGTGAGAAAACTAATTTAACCTGCTCCTTTTTTTTTTTTTTATTTTTGAGTTGGAGTCTCACTCTGTTGCCCAGGCTGGAGTGCAGTGGCACTCTCACGGCCACCGCAACCTCGACCTGCTGGGCTTAGGCGATACTTCTGCCTTAGCGTTCCAAGTAGCTGGAACTACAGGCATGCGATCCTCTCGCCTTGGCCTCCCAAAGTGCTGGGATTACAGGCTGAGCCACCACGCCTAGCCCTCTTTGTTGTTGAAGGAGACACCATCCCCAGCCTAAAAAGTGTTGGGGGAGATATTAAATTCTGAGATGAAGTGTTAAATGAGATTTAAAGTTGAAAGTGTTATCAGTATTGTGGCTACTTGTGCTGTAAAAACGTTTTATGACTTCATGTATTGCATAGAAACATAGTGTCTAAAGGCTCACCTAGCAAGACTTCTCTGTGTGACCAAAAAAATCACACAACTGAATTCACTGTTTCCTTATTTTTTGTAACCTGAAAAATTGAAAATAAGCGAGTATAAAAAAGAGAAGAGAAGACTTAAGAAGGAATAGAAGACTTACATAAATGTTATAAATTATAGTACAATGCATTCTATTTGTCGGATAAAATACAGAACTGCAAGTTAACATTGAATTTCAGATAAACAATAAATATTTTTGTTAACATAAGCATGCACTATGATAGGCATACTAAAAATCATTCATGGTTTATCTGAAATTCACACTCAACTAGGCAGACTTTATTTTTTATTATTTGCTAAATCTGGCAACCACAATGTGCTAAATACCTGAATTGCATCAAAAGTGACAAATACTGAATAAAAGCAATAAAAATAGATACTTTTTTTTAGTTTCCAAATATTGACACACCATAGTGAAAAACAGAGAAAGGGAAAGAGACAACTCGGACTCTCTGCCAACAGATGATAAAAAGGAGGACCTGTCAGGAAATTCAGAACAGCTGACTTGGCAACTACTCAGGACACTAATATTGAAGGGAAAAATGGAAAACTAATAAGCTAGTCTTAATTAAATTTTGCATGAGCTGCTTAGGGAAATGAAGATTGATAGTGTGAAAAATAGCTACAAAAGCTATTTTAAACTGCAATTTATTCTTAAGTCATAAGCCCATAAACCACTTTTATTTAAATAAATGTAAAGTTTCTCTAGCATAAAACTAAATATAGGCCAAGAGAGAAACTTATGTACAAAAAAGAAAACATGAACTTCATTATACTTATGCCAACATATAAGAATTATACTGTCAGATAACTGTTTCTCAAAATAAGAAAGGATAAATGGATAGCTATGTTACAAATGTATTTATTATAAACATAATAGATTTTTCCTTTTATAGATACATTAGCGGGATATGAAGTAGTCAGAAATTCTTTTGAAAACTACATTATACAAATTGCATCTATTGGTGTTTGATTTCAATATTTGTTCTTCTCATTTTCATATATACAGTGTTTCTGAGGTATCTAACTAATGGAAAAAAACAATACAGAATACAACTGACAATTTTCTTTGGCTTGGAAGGATGGTTTTAAAATAACAAAAACTAAATTGTGTCCAAATAATACTTTTTTGGAGAGGGGATGTGGAGACAACATTTTTTAATTTCAATAACTTTAGGAGTACAAATGGTTTTTGGTTACATTGGATGAATTGCAGAGCAGTGAAGAGGTCTGGGCGTTAAGTGCATGTTAGGTGTACCCGCCACCCCAGCTAGTGTACCTTGTAACCAACAGGTTATTTTCTACCCCTCCCCCTCTGCCCACCCTCCCCCACTGAGTCTCCAAATAACTCTTAAGCAAAGGCAGACAACCTCCCTTTCCCATAAATAGTCTTTCTTTGGTTCTACAGTTTAACCTAATGATCCTAATATACAATAAATATCTCCTTAATAACCCTGAAAATTATGGTTCGTTTTTACTTTCTTGATATATTCCTAATAGATCAGATTATCGTGTGTAAATTAATCCTCTTCAATAAGAATGATTTTATACTCTAATAGTGATATTCTACTAAATTTTTCAGTAAACAGAAAATTAATAATCTTAGGCAAGGGGCAGTGACATATTTGATTTTTCTAACAAAATTAATCTACCAAATGTAAATTATGAACTTTGATCATTGAAGCATCTTTGTTTTCCCGATTTGTTTTTCATAGTTGATTATTTAATGAATAAGCCAAATTTTCCCTAAGAATATTTTCATTTGTTGCAAACATTTGCAACATGCAGAGAACTAGCATGTAATGGCTCCTCAATAAAGACTGCTTTCGGACAATACTCGGAGAAATGTTTACACTATTTCTGGTCAAGTCTTGCATTAGTTGCTGCCACACCTATCTCTAGCAAAACTTCTTGTAATGCACAAGACCATTAGGAAAGACATGCTGAGTCATCCTGATATGCCTAATTGCCTAAGAGGGAAGAATGAAAAACACCTGGAGTTACTTTCACTACATCTTATTTGTCCCTAAGGGAGAGAGGAACAGGAGCCATTTCCTGTGCATTGTCTTCCACAGTGACATACCTGTCTCCTTCTCTGCAAGGTTGCAACCCTTAGATTCTGTGCCTTTTAACATTTCTGTTGGCCTCAACATTTTTCCTACCAGGCCCGGCATGGTGGCTCACACCTGTAATCCCTTTGAGAGGCTGAGGCAGGAGGATTGCTTTAGCCCAGGAGTTCAAGACCAGCTTGGACAACATGGTGAGACCTTGTCTCTGCCAAAAAACTCAAAAAAATCAGCCGGTGGCACATGCCCATAGTCTCAGCTCCTCCAGAAGCTGAAGTAGAAGGACTGCCTGAGCCCAGGAAGTTGAGGCTGCAGTGAGCTATGACTGGGCCACTGCACTTCAGCCTGGGTGACAGAGTGAGACCCTGATCTCCCCGCCCACCCCCACCAAAATCCTACAGTATTGGGTGCTGTGTAGGAAATGTATGATTTGTAGTTCAGAACCAGAAAGTTAAAGGTTTATGACATTTAAAGGATTGTAGAAAAAGCATCCATGATTGCACCTTAGGGCCATAGACCTTAACTTTCCCTAAATTCATAGCGTCGTTTATCCAAGCCTGTCTAGCAACTCATGTGCTTTGCCTTTCCAACTGAGTTGTAAACTCTTTAAAAGCAAGGTCTAAATATGGCGATGCTGGGTGGGTGCGATGTGTTGCTTTATGGGTTCTTGATTCCGCCACAGAAAAGAATTTTGGCGTAAATCCAAAGTATAGTTTAATTACAAATTTATTAGAAAGAAAGAGTCACACTGGAGGAATACGTGGGTGCTTTAGGAGAAAGAGTGTGTGCTTGCCTTTGACAAGAAGCTTTATATACTTTTACAACAATGATTAAGCAAACCATGAGCTAAGAGCGGAGGAATGCAGGTATCTGATCATGAGTTTTGATGACTCTCTCTCAAACTTTAAGGTCACAAGGACCTTCTAAATAATGAAAGTTACTGTCTAACTAGATTTGGGCTTTTCTTAGAGCATCATGTCTGTGTTTGGGGTAATTCCCTATTGTTTCTGTGATTTACTGCAGTGACTGTTTCACATTCCAGCCCTCAAGGTGGTCAGATATGGTAAAGGTCAGTCAGGTAAAGGTTGTATCTGAACACTTATCCTGTTTTAATTTAGACCTGCCTGAGAAAACCTGCCTAGCTACTTCTAAACTATGTTACTTATGCCTGCCTCACTTGGTTCTTATTTTTCATAGCCCCATATCACCGGGTTTCATACTTGGTAGAGGCTCATTAATAATTCAGGGATTAACACCAAGGAATCAATGAATCTTTCTTCTATTTAGCTCCAGGAACTTTCTCCAGTCCAAGCCAACTTTCCTTGCAGCAGGACTCAGGAACCCATACCAATGTCTTTTTCCCCTAACACCCACACAAGCCCCTTGAGGATCTTTTCCCTTAAAATTGGTTGCTTAGTGGGACACAATGATCACAGTTCTCTACTTACTTCCACTTAGAGATTTGGATTAATTATAAAATTGCTGTAAAGTTGTCCATGAACATTAGGATATAAAATTGTAATATAACCCGTATCCTTAACCTAAAACCTCTCATCCTGGGTATACATGAGGCCAAAGTAAGTCACTCTAAAGGCTCTGATGTCATCTATTCACCCTAATAATAAACATACTGGTAAGAATTATCAGCATGGAGTCAGCAATAATACGAGTCTCAAAACTATTTGATATTTAGATTTAGTTGACATCGTTTGGAGTAGTCATCTCTTCTCTGAAATTCCTTTTCCTGCACCCCTCCTCCCTGATCTGTAGCTCCTGTCTCCCTCCACTCTCCAGATGACATCTGACAACACCTTACTCTGAAACCAATCCAAACTCTGTCCTCAGAATTTACCAGTAGAGCAGAGATACTACTGAGTAAATTAACTGCTGGATGAAGCCAGACAGTAGAAAAGAAAGATTATACAACCCTGGGGCGAGGACTTAACGATGGTTACCATGCAAGTAGAGAGAGTCAGTGAAGGGAGAGACTGCTGGACCGCTGGAATCTGGAAAGATGGTAAGATGATGCCCTTTTCCAGCTTCCTTTCCAGTACCCTGAGTGGCTGAGCTGTACTTCATTTCCTGCCCCTGGGTGACATAAAGTCATGTGTTCATGACCTCCTTTTCTTAAGCTGGCTTACTGGACTTCCTTTTTTTTTTTTAAACAAGAAGTCATGCCCTTCAGAAACCTGGATTAATTCAGGTAATAACGTGGACTTGCAGAAAGTCTGAATTGCTAACCCATATTTTTATGCAAATAATATTCTACATTATATAATCTTTAAAAGATGTTCAAACATTTGTTTCATAAACCTTTCTTATCATTTTTGCACTATTCACTTTCTCTCTCTCTCTCTCTCTCTCTCTACATATATATATACACACACATGCATTTATATATAAAAGTAAACATCAGTACAAAGAAAATAAGTAAAGTCAAATTATGAAATAGGAGAATGAAAATTGTGAGATTGAACTGAACCAAGGCAAGATTTGGGAGATGACTCGGTTCTGGATCTTTCACATAGACAAAAAGCGTTTTGATAGTCTGCTGCCATCTTAAAAACAAAGTCAATAGACATTCCAAGGACACTAGATGATCGTGTCTTTAGGAAAATAACTGGCAACACACCTGATAAGTAATCACTTTTTCAAGATATTTTGAAAGTACCAATCAAGGATTTATTCTCAAAACACTCATTTTAGGTGGCTGTGCAATACAAAATTTGGCTAGGACATATTAAGGCAAGAGATACCCATGTGCCCATGAATTGTTCTTCAAATCGATGCCAAAAAGTTACTAAGACTATGTCCATACATGTTAAAGCCACATCATCTGAAACTGCTAACACTCCACCATCTTCCCTCAGCTTCTTTGAATCTCAAATGACCTATTCAATTATTTACTAAAATGTCCTTTAAGGTCTTTGTATTATGACCTCCTCCTCCCAGACCTATTAGAACATTAAGACATTGTCTTATTCTATTCAAGCTGCTGTAACAAAATATCATAAAGTGGGTGACTTATAGACAACAGAAATTTATTTCTCACAGTTTGGAGACTGGGAAGTCCAAGATCAAGGCACCAGCAGATTTGGAGACTGGTGAGGGTCCACTTTCTGACAGTCAGCCATTTTCTCACTTTAACCTCACATGATGAAAGGGGCCAACAATCTTTCTCAAGTCTCTTTTATAAGGGCTCTAATCCCATTCATCAGGGCTTTGCCCCTATAACATAATCACCTCCCAAAGGCCTCACCTCTAATACCATCAACTTGGAAGTGAGAATTTCAACATATGAATTTGGGAAGACATAAATATTTAGATCATAGCAGAGAGATATCAAAACTGTTACATAGCTCAACTTCTGATTCAGTTTTTTTTTCCTCACTTTTGGGAGCTTTTGCTATCCAAGGAGAATATTTATTGCTAAGTGTGGTGTTTTGTGTCCACTGCATGTTAAACTTCATCTTTGATAGAAAAATAATGGTCTATCCACCTGGGACACCTTGTGCATTGTAATTTCTTTGCATTATTTTATGACAATTGACATTGGACAGAAAATGGTAAATGAGTTAAATTTTAAGTTGATTATTTAGTCAAAATGATTTTAAAAATCTTCATCAGTGATTAAAGAATTAAAGTAAATACTTGTTGATTAATTATATTATTTTATATGCTTTTTTAAGACTCGGAAGATAAAAGAAAACTCTGCCAAATTAAATATTCTGCATGTTGAACCTACAAATGGGGTTTGCTCCAGAATTATTTACGTGATTCTTTGACTTTGAAAACTTCTAATACAGCACAATACAAATATGAACCTAAGTCTACCCTAGTAGTAAATAAAATTTAAATAGAAATGAGTTAAATGACATTTATCTAAATATGGCTACTGTGCATTTCCAAAGAAAAATTGTTCTGTGGAATAGATTTGTGCCTATGCAGCGTTAAACAACGCACAGAATTCTCTTATCTGCCTTTGATCACCTCCTTTCTTAACACAGGTGTTCGGAGTGTCCTTCTTACTTCTCATGATCCCGGCCTCCACCCTCTCAACAGATGACACTACCTCCCATTCAAAGAGAAAACAGTCTATAATACATGAAAACCCTTAAGTGTTGCCACTTTCTACCACCACACCAACACATACAAGCTCACGTATTCACTGGCTATAAACTTATTTCCTGCACTTTCCTTTTCTTCTTGTCTCAAATAAGACATTACAAAGACCTTAGGAAAGTACTTGACACAAACTAAAGTTTGTTTGGTTGGTTAACTTTAATAGTATTCTCTTTTAAAAAATAGGTAACAAACGGATAATGGGTACAAAATTTTAGAGTCTCTTTTCAAACTGTTTTCTTAGACACACATTTCTATCCCCTAAAGATAATCACAATGAACACTTTCTTGTGTATCCTTCTAGAGATATTCTGTAGACACATAAGCAAGTATACTTATAAATATCCTTTGTTTTACATACTTTCCTGCACTGTAACTTTTCACTTTAAAATATGTTTTGACCTCTTTGGAAGATAGTGTGGCGATTTCTGAAAGAACTAGAAATTGACCTTCCGTATGACCCAGCAATCCCCCTATTGAGAATATACCCAGAGGAACTCAAATCATTCTACAAAAAAGATACCTGCACACGCATGTTTGTTGCAGCTCTGTTCACAATAGCAAAAACATGGAACCAACTGTGCTGCCGATCTAAACTGGACTGGCTAAAAAAAAAAATGTGGTACATATACATGATGGAATATTATGCAGCCGTAAAGAAGGACAAACATATGAACTTCACAGCAACTTGGATGGTTTTAGAGTCTATCATACTCAGTGATCTATCACAGAAACAAAGACCAGAGTATCATAAGCTCTCACTCATCAGTGGACCTTGAACAATTATCACAATACTATAAGAAAGGGATTACTTTCTTATATAAGAATGGGATTATAACTATCACCATAAAAGAAATCATATTTTACCATGAAAAGTGCAGAAAGGTAATATTAGAATAAAGATGAATTTTATCCAAGAAAGGACACCTAGTAATTTTGTCCTTCCTTATGGCTGTATAATATTCCTTCATGTATATGTACCACATTTTTAAATCT
>CAUYQG010053581.1:0-13057 GCA_963574415.1 Tarsius wallacei
GCGCGCCTGTAGTTCCAGCTACTTGGAAGGCTGAGGCGGAAGGATCACCGGAGCCCAGCAGGTCAAGGCTGCAGTGGCCGGGAGTGGCCACTGCACTCCAGTCTGGGTGATGGAGTGAGACTCCAACTCAGAAAAAAAAAAAGAAACAGGGTAGCATGTTGCACATCTGTAGTTACAGTTACTAGCGAGGGTGAGGCAGGAAATTCGCTTGAGTCCAAGGAGTTTAAGGCCAGCCTGGACAATATAGTGAAACCCTGTCTCTAAAAATTAATTTCTTTAATAAAAAAAAAAAAAAAACAGCCAGGCACAGTGGCTCACATCTATAATCCCATGACTTTGGGAGGCTGAGGTGAGGATTGCCTGAGCCCACAGGTTCAAGACCAGCCTGGGCAACTTGGCGAGACCGCATCTCCACAATAAACCAAAAATCATTCGGGCGTGGTGGCGCATGCCTGCAGTCCCAGGTACTTGGAAGACTGAGGCAGCAGGATAGCGGAGCCCAGCAGGTCGACGCTGGGGTGGCCGTAAGCGTGCCACTGCACTCCAGCCTGGGCGATGGAGTAAGACTCCAACTCAAAAAACAAAAAAAAGAAACAGGGTAAACTCATCATTAAAAAAAAAAGTTCACTGTGGTTCACTAAATATTACTCCTCATGTAAAAGCAGGATTTAAGAGGCATTTCATTTCCATACAGTTTTAAAAAACAGTACCAGTGCATATAAACAAGAAACCCCAATAGCCTAAGAACCAATTATTAAGCTATAAAATCCACTTTGCACCCTTCTTCTTGAATTACCACACAACACTGAACCTCTGCTAACAGCCTGAATGGTTTTCAAGTATGTTCCAAAGGGCACCTCCTCAGGGTCCTGGAAACAGGGTCCACTCTGAGGCTTCCTCGGAAGGGAAACAGCTCTTCTGCTACCTCCCCCTTGGCTCACAGGTGGAAAGAAGCCCCTGAAAACCAAGAACCAAAAACAATCCAAGCAAAGAATGCAAAACCTTATTAAATAATGTGAATGAAATAATTCACATCAATCTATGTTATGATTACTATGACCGGTTACAGAAAAAATCAGGAGGCAAAGGACAAAGAAAGAGGACAAGGTCACAAATCACACAATGACATGGGAAGGTGGGGAGCACACTGAAGAGCAAAGGCAGAATCTCCTTTGGACTAATATTCTCATTTGGTGGCATGAAAATCATGGTAGGTCACTGAAGACGTTTTAAATCTGTACTGCATCCTGAAGGTCAGGGTCTTGGCCAATTCATTTGTCAGTTCTCCCACCTGTCCTGACATTCACCCTCAAAGGACCTTGCTCACAGGGTTCACTGAAAGGAAGCAAAATCAAGTGCAGGAGGCACTCCCCCTAGGGGCCACAGTGGAGACTGCAGTTAACTAGTGTGCAGCACAGAAGGAATCTCAGGAGAGGAAGACTCTGATGTCAGCCATTTCAGCTGTGCCCAGAGACCTGAAAACACCACTTTTGACCAGAGTTCCTTATGTTATCAATTAGTGACCATGCCAGGAAGCCAAGCAGGACAAGAGAAATTATGTGGTAGACAAGATTAGAAACAATTTTATGACATGAAATGACAAGATTCCTAAAAATTGTTTTTCCCTTGTATACCAAACCCTGAATTGTAACCCACATTTTCAAACTTAAAAATTAAGAAAATAAAAAAAGCTAGCTTACTTCCACCCCAAAAAATTGTTTTTCAATCTCACTGTTCAAGATATAATGATGCTCCTCCTAAGTAGTTTCTTACTCTGCTTATCACAGACCCCCTAATTTTTCCTACTAAAGGAACAACAAAAGACTACTTTTAGCGGTTCCAATTCTCATCCATACATTTAAAGTGAGCAAAAAATTAAACTACACAACCACCTCTCGGTGGTTAATTCCTGACCATCACTAACTTACATTCAATCTTCATTTGACTCAAGAAAATTCAAGTTCCATTAGAGATGGAAATGATTCCACCACTTGCTACTGGTATTATTTTTAACAATCAAATTACCATAAATTGTATATAAGCTAAAAAATGCATACTGTGAGAAAATCCTGCTCAAATTTGTATGCTCCACCTCCAGTGGCACAAAAGACAGTGTGGAGACTCGAGAAGTTTTTATCTCTGCCCATTTGAATAAAAGCAGGCATGTCATGAGTGGGAAAGCGTATAAAGTGCAGATTGCCTTTGCGTCCACACAGAGTCAGGTCCTTCAGCTCAAGGTGCACGTCCCGAATGCCCGTGGACCCATAAGCCACATTGGAGGTCAGGTACTTCCGAATGCTTTTAAGACTTTCCACTTCTTCCTCTTCTTCCTCAGCAGTGATGTCTTTGGGTTCAAAATAAACCAGCTTGACCAGGGTTCCACCAATATCCAAGCCAAACCACGGAAAAACTAAATGAGGAAGAAAAATAAGTCAGAACATTTTTTTTTCCTGAAAACTAAATTTACCCTTTCTAGATAACGACTTATTTCAAATCCTGTGGTTCCAAGGATATAATTTTAAACAAAAAGGTTTTTGGGAGAAGAAATGTGTTTCTGTCTGACTTGGAAGTATATCTTTTTTAAAAAAAGGACAAAGACCGAAAAGAAAAAATGCCAAAGTATTGAGCCAACCCAAACTTCCTATCCAAACAAGCCCAAAATGAATTATGAAATATTTTTAAAATATCAAAATTACTACCCATTAACCCCAACTCTGAAAAACAAAGGCTGAGAATGAAAATCTTTATCCCAGCCGGGCTTGGTGGCTCAGCCTGTAATCCCTCACTTGGGGAGGCTGAGGTGAGTGGATTGCCTGAGCCTGCAGGTTCGAGACCCGCCTGGGCAACTTGGCGAGACCTCATCTCTACAATAAATCAAAAATTAGCTGGGCGTGGTAGCGCGCGCCTGTATTTCCAGCTACTTGGAAGGCTGAGGCGGAAGGATTGCCGGAGCCCAGCAGGTCGATGCTGCAGTGGCCAGCAGCGGCCACTGCATTCCAGTCTGGGCGACAGAGTGAGACTCCAACTCAAAAAAAAAAAAAAAATCTTTATCCCATTGGTTTGAAGAAACACTGAGACTTTATAACTCTGGTTCAGTACTTAAACTAGAAAAAGAAGAAATTCTCAACCCTACATAACAATATAGTCTTCAACAGTCAATTTCTCTCTCAAAATCTGATATCCCAAAAAAAAAATTTCAATGGAATTTTTAAGTTAACATCTGTTCCTTAAAAATTCTTCCAAAAAATGGTTTGGGAAAATTGATCAAGATGGACTACACAGACAGACAGTCCCCAGTTTAAGAATGGTTCAACATAACAATTTAACTTTACAATGGTGTAAGGGTGACAGGCATTCTGCAGAAACTGTACTTTGAGTACTCAATTCAGTGTTTCACTTTCGTATAGTATTCAATAAATTACATGAGATATTCAACACACTCTATTATATTTTATTCATTTGTTTAATTTTTGAGTTGGAGTCTCACTCTGTTACCCAGGCTAGAGAGTACAGTGCCACGCTCACAGTCACCACAGACTCAATCTGCTGGGCTCAGGTGATTCTTCCACCCCAGCCTTACAAGTAGCTGGAACCACAGGCACACACCACCATACCCGGCTAATTTTTTGATTTATTGTAGAGACAAGGTCTGACCAAGTTGCCCGGATTGGTCTCGAACCCCTAGGCTCAGGCAGTCCTCTCACCTCCACCTCTCATAGTCTCTCATAGTGCTGGGATTATAGGCGTGAGTCACCATGCCTGGTGTACACACATACTTTATTATAAAATAGGCTTTGTGCTAGAGGATTCTGCCCAACTGTAGGCAGTGTAAGTGTTCTAAGCAAGTTTAAGGCAGGCTAGACTGAGGTGTAATGTTTCATAGGTTAGATGGATTACATGCAGTTTTGACTTGGGATATTTTCAACTTCCAACGGGTTTACTGGGACATAACCCATCATAAGTCAAAGAGCATCTATACATGCTTTCCTGTCCCACCTAAATCCTAGAAATGAGTAAAGATAGGGATTTACTGATATATCCTTTTCTAAAATAATTCTGGGAACACACCAGTGGAACTAGGTTGATAGAGACAATGGCCATGCAGAACCCTCAAAGAGGAATGCTGTTAGAACTAGGAGCAGTTCTGAAGGTGGGAGAGCAAGCAGAAGTGCTCTATCAGAGCTGCAGGCAGGGTGGCCACTAGAAGAAACCAGGACACCCCCCACTTGGCCGCACATTCCACATCTCCCCTGCAACCCATCCTGACAGACAGTCAACAGAAACTGCATCCACTGACAAAAGAACAGCAATTCTCAAATCAGAGATGGTCACTTACAAACAAGAAAAACCAAAAAGGAAATCAACACCACAAAAATAAGAAACTAAGTATTTTTTGTATTTTTTTTTACTTTTAAATTTTTTATTTTAAAGACGTGGGGTACAATTCAGGGTTAGGTATGCAAATATTCATTATGCAGTACCCTTGTTGATGAGGTGTGTCCCCCCCCTTCCCCAGGCAGATTCCCACTACTGCTAATTCTAACCACTACCCACCCCCCGCCCCCGCGCAGTCTCCCACTACTGCCAATCCTAGAAACTAAATATCTTAAGACAGAGTTGCAGAAATAAACAGGAGAATCATGAATATCCTCAGAGGCAAAATTAGATCCATAAAAAATGAATAAGGTACTATAAGAAAAATCAAAAATTTTAAAGATTGCCAACTGTTTATGGCTGCAAAAAATAACACATGATAAAATTACTTAAGAACTAAATACACATACAGAGAAGAGTTTATGTACAACTGATGAAACAGGGCCGGGCCCAATGGCTCATGCCTATAATCCCAGAGATTTGGGAGGCTAAGGCAGGAGGATCACTTGAGGCCAGGAGTTGGAGACACCCAGAGCAACACAGCAAGACCCTGTCTCTACAAAAAAAAAAAAAAAAATTGTTAACCGGTAAAATTTAAATTATTTTTCTCATTGTAGGGGAAAATGCTCTCAAAACCAAAAAAGGGGACAAACTACTACACACTTAACATGCAAAAACAGGCTGAGTGAAAGACGGCTTGCACAGAAGGCTACATCCTTAATGATTCCATCTATATGAAATGCTAACTAAACTCTAAAAAATGTAAACTATCATATCTGCGCCAGAGAGTGGAGGGTGGAAGGCAGAAGGGGATGGGCTGCACAGAAACAAAAAAAATTTCTATGGTAACCCAAATCTTGATTGTTTAGAGGAAGAGGGTTTTGTGTGTATGTGTGTGTGTGTGTGTGTGTATGTGTGTGTGTCTGGTAAAATGCATAAAACTGTACATGTTATTTATTTTTCAGTTGGAATCTCACTCTTTCCCCCAGACTGGAGCGCAGTGGCATGCCTATGGCCACCGCAGCCTCAACCTGCTGGGCTCAGGGAATCCTTCCACCTCAGCCTTCCGCACAGCTGGAACTACAGGTGCACGCCACCATACCCAGCTAATTTTTTGATTTATTGTAGAAACGAGGTCTCGCCATGTTTCTCAGGCTGGTCTCAAACCGCTGGGGCTCAGGCAATCCTTTCGCCTCTGCCTCCCAAAGTGCTGGGATCACAGGTGTGTGTCACCGCACTGGGCAGAAACTGTACATTTTAAATAGATGCAGTTTGTCATATGTGAATTATACCTCAATAAAGACACTTTTATTTTAAAAAGGAGAAAAACCAACTGCCAAAATGAAGCTCAACAGATAAATTTAACAGCAAAAGGACAGAGAAAAAAACAAATGGAAAACAAAACTAACAGATACTCCCCAAATTCCTCTCAAGGATGAAGGAAAGGTCAGTATAGAGAAAATATAGAACCAGAAAGTTCAACATCTACCTTATGTGAGTTCTAGAAATTTCCTGGGGAAGAGGGAGGACATGAATCATCAGCTGAAACTTTAAACGTTAAAGAGAATAAATTAGGGAAAAGAGGAAGACAACCTAGACACATCCTACTGAAATTTCAGAAAATCCTAAGGAAAAACCTGAATTCCTACAAAGATATATAAGTCACATAAAGGCAAATAGACTTTTCATTAGGAACACAGATGCTAGAAGACAACGGAGCACTGGCTTCAAAGTTATAAAGAAAAATATTTTGAAACCTATATCCAGCCCAATCAGTTCTCAAGTGGAAGTGCAAAAGAAATGTTCACACATGAAAGGGCTCAACTTTTTACTGCTCAAGATCTTTCCTAAAATAATCAGCAGATGCATGCCAACATAATTAAAAACATCCATGAGGTTTAAGAAACTTTTTTACCCAGGAGCTATAAGAAAACAAGTAAAGGTACCGGTACATGCTGACTATCAGAAAAATAAGCAATCTGAAACTAAAATACTTACATGATTTCAACAGAGGAAGTCGAAGAGGGAAGAGAAAGAAGGAAGTAAAAGCAAGTAGCAGTTCTGTCTTGTTGGGAGAGGGAAGAAAAGATAAAGATGCTGATTAGTTCTAGATAGAATAGAGACATGATGACTTAATGTGTTAAAAATTTACAGATCACTCCAGAAGAGAAAAAGAACATAAGACTTTCAAACCAGGAGGAGAAAAGTCACTCAGCTCAAAAACAAAGAAGAAAAGGAAAAAAGTATAGTAATCACAAAACAAAAAATGACAGGAATGAATGAAAGCATATCAGTAATCACAAACAGGTCAACTACTTCTCTTCCGGATTGAAGAAGAAATTCAGCTATACGCTGATATAAAAAGACACCTCAAACAAGATAATACAAAGTAAACGAAGGAAAAATGGTAAAACATCCACAATGGGGTCACACTGAGGAGTTGTTGTATGCTTTGAAAGATGAAAACGGCATTCAGCCAAATTATTCATTTCAAACTCTTAAGCACCACACTGTAGATGAATATACTCACTATAGAGCAGCTGACTTACATTTAGGAGACAGGGTAAAGTTACCTTATGTTGCAAGACCAAACCATCACTACATTTAGCAAGGAGCTGAGAAGTGCCCTTCCAAACAGTGATTACCAAGGAAATGAGATTCATAATTCTCATCCTTGCATTCACTCACAATAGCATATTCATTGGTAAAATCACTGGCATCACTTATTTAACTGATTTGTCAAATGTATACAGTTGAATTTGGATGAGAAAAATATATGCCTGAACAATACTACTCCACTGTTTCAAGCAAATGTTAACAGAAAGCAAATACAATACTAGCTAGCAGACTACACAATTCAAACAAGCAAAAAAAAAAAAAAAGAAAAAATTAAGGGAGGACAAAAAGGAATTGAGTCATGTCCAAAAAAAATACAACTGATAAATGTTGAGAGTCATGATCCTTTATACCTAACATGTGCTTCAAAAAAATATTAAAAACAAAAAAATCGACAAATCTACAAATCAGTGAGAATGACCCATCTCAGATATTTGTAGAATGCCACACAAAATAATGCTATACAGAGGATCTGAATATCACAGCCAATAAGATATTAAATGTATTTAAAAAATAAGAAAGCTTGAATGAAAAGGAATGTCACATACAATATGAAATGCAAGAAAACTAAAACAGACCCAAAATAAGCAGAAATGAGTTATTAAAGATAAAAGCAGTTTGTAAATAAAATGTGAAAAAGCCACCATGGAGCTGATAATAAAATTAACTTTTAAGGCCGGGCTCGGTGGCTCAGCCTGTAATCCAAGGTGAGTGGATTGCCTGAGCCCACGGGTTCGAGACCCGCCTGGGCAACTTGACTAGACCTCGTCTCTACAATAAATCAAAAACCAGCCAGGCGTGGTAGCGCGCGCCTGTAGTTCCAGCTACTTTGAAGGCTGAGGCGGAAGGATCGGTGGAGCACAGCAGGTCGAGGCTGCGGTGGCCGGGAGCAGCCACTGCACTCCAGTCTGGGTGACAGAGTGAGACTCCAACTCAAAAAAAAAAAAAAAATTAACTTTTAAAAAGTCAGCAAAACAAATTTCTGCTTAACTATACCCCAAGAAAGGGAAGACAGTGTAACTTTTCTTTACAAAAAAAAAAAAAAAAAAAAATCAAAACTACAAGAGTATATAACCAGAGATTTTAAAAATAAGCCAACAATATATACAACTTTAAAACGTACACTAAACGGAGAATTAGCTACAAGAGTACAAAAAGTAGCTCAAAATGAAGTAAAACAGAAATCAGAAGCACCAAAAATTTGTAAAGAGACGTCAAAGATCTACCACCAAAAGTTAAAAAAGCTTCAGGCCCTAATGGATTCCAGGCAAATCTTTAAAAGCTTTTAAGGCAGAAAAACCTAGAAAACTTCCCAAGTCATTCTAAAAGCATAACTATACATAAAAACTAAAGGAGAATCCAGGAAAAAAATGTATCTCACAAGTGCAAAAACACTAAATTATTAAGTAATGACAGCTAGGGTGGCTCATACCTGTAATTTCAGGACTTTGGGAGGCTGAGGCAGGAGGACTGCTTGAGCCAAGGATTTTGAGACTAGCCTAGGCAACATAGCCAGACCTCATTTCTACAAAAAAAATTAAAAACTTAGCCAGTCGTGGTGTCACATGCTTATAGTCCCAGTTACTCAAGAAGGCTGAGGCAACAGGATTGCCTGAGTCTAGAAGGGTGAGACTATGGTGAACCATGATCATGCCACCACACTCCAGCCTGGGCCACAGGGCCACAGAGTGGGACTCGGACTCCAGCTCAAAAAATAACTTAAAAAAAAAGTTGGGCTCGGTGGCTCAGCCTGTAATCCCGCACTTTGGGAGGCTGAGGTGAGTGGATTGCCTGAGCCCGCAGGTTCGAAACCCGCCTGGGCAACTTGGCGAGACCTCATCTCTACAATAAATCAAAAAATTAGCCGGGTGTGGTAGCGCGCGCCTGTAGTTCCAGCTACTTGGAAGGCTGAGGCGGAAGGATCGCCGGAGCCCAGCAGGTCAAGGCTGCGGTGGCCGGGAGTGGCCACTGTACTCCAGTCTGGGCGACAGAGTGAGATTCCAACTCAAAAAAAAAAAAGAAATGTGTAAGTTTTATATGAAGGGTAATTTAAACAAACCAAGCATAAAAAGACACTTAAAAAATCAGAAAATTCACAACACAGACTGGTCTAAGAAACTCTTTTGTTAGGTGTAATAGTATTGTGTTTGCATTTGTTAAAAGTTCTTACCTGTTAGAAATACACACAAAAGTATTTATAGATTAAATGATGTGATGCCTGATATTTCCTTGAAGTTATTTCAGCCAAGAAAGGCAGGGAAGGAGGGAAGTGAGTAGTTAAACAGGAATGGCAAAATGTTGAAAAGTGTTCAGTTGTCAAAGCTCATTAATAGGAACATGGGGTTTCACTTTATTATTCTATGTTTGTGTTCAATGTGGAATTATGAAACAATATAAAAATGTTGATATATATGTCATATGCATATATTAAACACTTAAATGTATAAGACATTCTGGGTGATGTAAAGAAAGATGAACACATGATTCTTGACCTCAAAGAGCTTACAATTTTTTTTTTTTTTTTTTTTTAGTTGGAGCTCACTCTGTCGCCCAGACTGGAGTGCAGTGGCCGCTCCCGACCACCGCAGCCTCAAACTGCTGGGCTCAGGAGATCCTTCTACCTCAGCCTTCCAAGTAGCTGGAACTTCAGGCGCGCGCTACCATGCCTGGCTAACTTTTTTATTTATTGTAGAGATGAGGTCTCATCAAGTTGCCCAGGCGGGTCTCGAACCCGCAGACTCAGGCAATCCACTCACCTCAGCCTCCCCAAGCGAGGGATTACAGGCTGAGCCACCGAGCCTGGCTAGAGCTTACAATGATAGGTAGACTATATGCTAGATAAACCAAAGAAAAAAGTACTATCTTTGGTAAAAGGCAGCTAGCTAAAGCTTCTGGGAGTCCAAAAAGATGATATGAAATTAAAACAACGTAAGTATTCCCTAAGTATAAGAAAGCAGATGTGGATATGGGAAGATCAGATAAAACCTATTACTATTCCAAAATTGCTAAATACCAGAGATTGTACCATAAATTAACTTCTAAAAGTCAACGTTCTTCCTCCTGGATTGAACCACATGAAAATGCCATTTTTACTGATTAAATGGTCAAATTTTAGCAATTTTGCAGAGTTGAATGCTATTCTACTAAACCTTCCTTTCTCTTTCCTTGGCTAAAATAATTACATAGTTAGCTCATAGTAAAACAATCAGAATTTTTAAAGAAAATATCAGTCTTCTTTAAATATTTGTAAATGTTTCCTAATACAGAATTCAAAAATACTTCTCAAATATCCATAGAAATTACAATTTTACATTTATCTACTTTTATTTTCTCTTATAAGAAAATCCATTACCTGAAAAAGCACAATAAATCATGGTTTAAAAATACTATTTAGTGCATATTTTCTTTTTTTAAGCCATCTCCCAGAGGCAAAATAGTGTATATTTTCTAAAAAGCAAATATGCAAGCTGAAAAAATATATCATGATCTCAAACAAGAATATATTTCTTAGGGAACAAGTTAATTTGATGTTTCCTGAAAAGTAATTTACATCAACTTTACTTAAATGTAATTTAAATTACTCTAACATCAATAAATTCCACATAAGCCGGGCTCGGTGGCTCAGCCTGTAATCCCGCGCCTTTGGGAGGCTGAGGTGAGTGGATTGCCTGAGCCCACGGGTTCGAGACCTGCCTAGGCAACTTGGCGAGACCTCATCTCTACAATAAATAAAAAATCAGACGGGCGTGGTAGCGCGCGCCTGTAATTCCAGCTACTTGGAAGGCTGAGTCGGAAGGATCGCCGGGAGCGGCCACTACACTCCAGTCTGGGCAACAGTGAGACTCCAACTCAAAAAAAATAAAATAAAATAAAATAAAAATAATTTCCACATAAAAAACTGCTTGCTTTTTTTAAAATAAATAAGAATATAAACATTAACCATAATATATCTGGATAAACAAAAATTCTAACCTATATATCAAACAGGACAAGTTCAAGTGATTCCTGATCCTGGTTTAGCCAATTACTTTATGATGTCTAGCAAATCTCTTTGTGCCTCAGTTTCCTCATTTATAAAACAGTAACTACCTCATGATGATTGAAAAATATGACATTAGCCGGGCTCGGTGGCTCAGCCTGTAATCCCCGCACTTTGGGAGGCTGAGGTGAGTGAATTGCCTAAGCCTGCAGGTTCAAGACCCGCCTGGGCAACTTGACGAGACCTCATCTCTACAATAAACCAAAAAATTAGCCGGGCATGGTAGCGCGGCCTGTAGTTCCAGCTACTTGGAAAGCTGAGATGGAAGGATCGCCGGAGCCCAGCAGCTCCAGGCTGCGGTGGCCAGGAGCGTGCCACTGCACTCCAGTCTGGGCGACACAGTGAGACTCCAACTCAAAAAAAAAAAAAAGAAGAGAACAGAGAATGGGAATGAGAAGGGAGGGAAAGGGAGTATAAGGGTAAAAATTAAACAAAATAGAAAAACAATCATAAAAAATTAATAAATATCCCCAAAAAATCCTGACTTTATTTTTATTTATTTATTTTTTTTGCGTTGGAGTCTCACTCTGTTGCCCAGACTGGCGTGCAGTGGCCGCTCCTGGCCACTGCAGCCTCGACCCGCTGGGCTCCGGCAATCCTTCCGCCTCGGCCTTCCAAGTAGCCGGAATTACAGGCACGCGCTACCATGCTCGGCTGATTTTTTGTTTTATTGTAGAGATGAGGTCTCGCCAAGTTGCCCAGGCGGGTCTCAAACCCGCGGGCTCAGGCAATCCACTCACCTCAGTCTCCCAAAGCGCGGGATTACAGGCTGAGCCACCGAGCCTGGCCATCCTGACTTTAATGTGTGTGTATATATGTATTTAGTGTGTAATGCTGGCCTTCATATATAGGTACTAGGATATAAACTTGGTTCTCTCTATACCAGAGATGATAAATGAACATAGTGCTGATCCATCCACACTCTCAGCTCCCCCATGTTCACAAACTGAGAAACTGGCATTCTAGTATAGTCTGAATACAATTGTTCTAACTGCCCACAAACATGAAAATCAGACATCAGGCAGGCCTACATAGATAAGGTTGTTAACCAAATGTTCTTAAAATACAATCCTCTCCCATCTAGCCATAATCCAGGAACAACCAGAAGATCCCTAGGAGAGAACTCTGGGAAGTAAAGGACAATATGAAAGATTCACAGAACCCCTCAAAATTACTAAGCAAAGAACTTGGTAGCCAACCGATAGAGCCTCTACTGTAATAGGTAAGCTTTTCTTATCCAAAAAAATTCAGTAAGTCTTTTGAGTTCCTACTGTATGGAGGTCACAGATGTTGGAGATGCAAAAAAGCAATAAAATGGACCCTACCTTAAAGAAGCTCACAATTTAGCAGGACAGCCAGCTTATACAGTATTATCCCAAATGACCATAAGTACAACAGCACAATGCCTAGCATAAACCTTATCTAATAGCACAGGTGCTCAACAACATTTTTGTGACTTCTGAATATAAAGGTCAAAGGCAGTAAGCATCATAAACACAGTACCATGTCTTCTAGGCAATTTCTGGTTAAATAGCCTAAGTTATTATCTAGGTCTATGTGGAGAGCTGTTTTAACTGCCTCAAGACAAAGAGTCAGACTATTTAAAAAGAAACTGGACTTCACCGTCCCCATTAATCTTCTTGGAGTACACATTTGGAATCCACGAGTAATCTGGCACACATAGACAAAAAAAAAGGTGGAAAAAAAGGCACTTGTACCATTTAATATAATCACACTGAATATTTTAACAAAATACCAAAAACAAGATGAACTATGGATCTAAAAATTTTATTATTTATTATTATCTTTTTTAAGAGACAGGGTCTCTCTCTGTTGCCCAAACTGGAGTGCAGTAGTGCAAGCATAGCTCACTACAGCCTCAAACTTCTGGGCTCAAGAAATCCTCTGGCCTCAGTCTCCTGCATAGCGGAGACTACAGGCACATGCCACCACACCCAGGCAATGGATCTAAAAAGATAATAATAAATAATAAAATTTTTAGATCCATAGTTCATCTTGTTTTTGGTA
>CAUYQG010053584.1:0-53445 GCA_963574415.1 Tarsius wallacei
CGCCCGGCTGATTTTTTGATTTATTGTAGAGATGAGGTCTCACTTGCCCAGGCGGGTCTCGAACCCGCGGGCTCAGGCAATCCACTCACCTCAGCCTCCCAAAGGCGCGGGATTACAGGCTGAGCCACCGAGCCCGGCTATATTGCTCATTTTTAATGGAGTTGTTAGTTTTTTATTGTTAACATTTAAGAATTATTTGTATATTTTGGGTAATTGTGCTTTATCAGATGTGCTTTTACATACAAATATTTTCTCCCAGCTGTGACATAAGTCTATGTTAAAGGATTCTATTTAGCAAAGAGTGTTTAAAACCATAGTTGTAAAAAGAGGTAAATGATGTAACAGTCTTCAATGGGGCAAAGGGGATATCTAGCTCTATATGTATGCAACAGGATGGAAAAAAAAAAGGTGAAATGATAATCTTTGAAAATAATGTGGAACTGGAAGGGAAAAATAAATATCATTTACCAAAAATTCATCACTCGAAAAATGTTTCCTCTTGAATCCTGAGCGTAATTTAAGTATAATAATAATTCAAGGTACAAATATAACACTTATTCAATTTATACCTTGCCCAGTTAGTACACTTTAGATCTGAAATTCAGGTATTTTCTGTACTATATTACAATGGCTTCAATATAAGTCACTATGAATATGTGTGTGAGTATATGTACACAGATACAAAATACATGCATATAAATATATATACATATATATTTATCTTTCAACTTTTTGACGTACTATTTATATCACTTTTATTTCACCTTTGTGTTTTAACTTTTAAGAACTTTATATTCAGGTGATACTAAACAACAATTTAAAACTCATGTTCCATCATTTAGTTATATTTAATAAGAAGCACAATTTTGTCATGGCATATGTTAAACTTTAATAGATACATTGTATTTAAATACTAAAAGTAATTAAGATGTGTATAATTTATAGACGTCATAATAAAAACACATTATTTCAATATAATTTAGAAAGCAAACTGAATTATTGAATTATACATCCATTATCATGCTTCAATAATTATCTAATAGCTAATAGTTTATCAAAATGTGTTTGCTTTTGAGATGTAGTCATGTGCATTAGTAATTACAATAAATAGAAGAATTCAAGTATGTTTGTTATAGTGAGTAAACTATTATAAAATAGGATGTAGAACTTGCATAGCAAAATTCAAGTATAAGTAATCATTAGGAGGAAATGTTAAAAGGCATGTACTAGTGATATCAAATTGTAATAAATTTCAGAAAATATTCTTTATTAATCATTAAGCATTGACTATAATAGCCCAAAACAGTGCATACTACATCTGTTATGTTCTAAGATAGTCCTCAAAAGAAAAGGTGAATTCTACTACACTAAATAATTATTCCTCAGTAAAGAAGAATAATCCCCAAGAGTAGTGAGAAGTAATGACTGGACTAGGGGATGGTTGCTCTGAGATTGATCGTTTTTCAATAAAGAGATCAATGGGGTTTAAAATATAAAAGTTAGTAAATCACGGAATTGTATCAAGAATAGGATCAAAGATTAAAACTTATCTATTTTTTTTACAAGCACATTCTAAGGGGTATAAATTAGAATTAAAATGTCAAAAATGAAAGTATAGCTTAAAAGTAACCTTAGCAAATTTTCCATTGCATGTTCTAAAAACAGAGCAAACCTAGTAGGATGTGGCATTCAAATTAAACTCCCATCCAAATCCAAAGTTTTGAAAAGTCTTGGGTTCATATTGAAATTTCCTGATGATCTGGCAGGGGATAAATTGCAATGTAACTCACACTGTAAATTTTTCTAAAATTATTTTTTTGACAATTCATTTCTGCTGCCCTTCAAATTTTGTCATTCTTCTTCATTTTGGGTGACATTCACATTGGAGCCAACTTAAGATGAGGACAGTTGTCTATCAGTCCTTCATTACAATTGAGGTTGAGCTACATGCATGGGCCTTTGTAAAGGCCTCCACTTTTCCCTATCCCAACCATTGTGCAATATTTGAGGTAGTGTGTGTGAAGCTGCAGGCTTCTTTCACCTGTGTGCTTCCCTCCAATGGCACCCAGGGAAGTCATCTCCCCATACCTCCAACCTCCGAACCATGTAGTCGCAGTACACCAAGAAAACCCTAATGGGGTGACTATTCTTTCTTTCCTGAGGTCTTTCCAGGTTTGCATCCTCTTACAAATAAGGTATATTGTTTCTAGTTAATGTAGAGGTAGCACCAGGTCTTCACAGCATGTCCTGAAGATACTCTGGAGGGAGATTAGACATTCCTCTCAAAAATGGAGTCACACTACTCACTCAGACAATGAGTGTCTCATCTGCCCTCCTTGCTGGTGGCTGGTGCATAGAAGGAAAAGATATGGTCAGCGTTCAAAGAGATCACTATTAGAAACGCAGATGACTAAATGTCAAGAAGCATAGTTGGAAGAAGCATTCTGTGTTTATGCACTAAAACCCAAAGGGTATATTTACCTTGACATCTTACCTTTAAAATATTATTGTACATCTTCCTGCATATTTCTGGGTAAGATTTTCCTTTGTGGTCATCATAAACAAAGCACAGTACAAAATTCTAACAAAGTTATTGGAAGGCAGCATTCTTAGGTGGCACAATGGATGATGAAGCACTTTAAGTAGTAACCAGCATTAAATAAATAGTATTAGGAAACTGCAGGGGCAAGAAAATCAATATGACTTCAGTACAAACAGGCATATTTAAAAGACATGACATTGTGAGTAATGGTGTCACTGTCTTTTTCTGGGAATGTGACATGTACACTTCCTAGAGATTATGCACTATTTAATTTTTTTCAAAAAAGAACAGGAAGAAATAATTCCTGACCTAAAAATAAAGAAAATATCCCTGAACACTATGAAGAATTCTCATATGCACTGATTGGAAAATAAACAAATATGTAACTATTTATTTCTACCCATTATTCTACAATTTCCTTGACAAATCACTGTACAGCAAACAAATTCATGAATTTTATAATATATTTTAATGAAACTGCTTCTATAGCCAGACATGAGCAAAACGCAATATTTATACAGGAACCTATACACATCAAGGCATATCTTAATTTACTTTATGTAGTTTAAATAGTTTATAATTTGCTCCCTTTATGTTAAATTAATATTTCTCAAATATATGTCATTTATATTTTTATCATTTATATATAAACATCTGTATTACTGTTTATATGTTTTCAGTTGGGTCATTTTTCATTTTAAAATAGTCTTATTTCAGTATTATAATCTGAAGGTCAACTTTACTGACAAGAAATGCACATACTCTCAAAAATATTATAAAAGCAAAATACTATTATTTTGAAACAGTTGCCAAAAAAAATCTGAGTCTGAGGTTGACTCTATTGTGTTAACAATTATATGGTGTGAGACAATTGCAAATAACAGTCTGGCACCAAATTTTCTCCTTGATATTCTCATAAATTTGAAACAGAAATTTTAAAAAGTATATTTCTCATAATGTAACTCAGTGTTAAAAAATGTCACACTGGAATCACTGATATTATGTAATCTGTATGAGATGTTTTCAGTTGGGTCATTTTTCATTTTAAAATAGTCTTATTTCAATATTATAATTTGAAGGTCAACTTTACTGACAAGTAACTTTTATTTACACTTTGGTTTTTATAAATTGTATATGTTCTATAATCAGAAATTAATATTTTTTAATTAGAAAAAGAAATAGAAATACTTCCTTCTCAAAATATGTGGAGCATAACTCTACCCTTAAATGTGGGCTATGCTTAGTGACTTCCAAAAAGTACAGCATAAAAGGGGAAGAAGATTATTGCTTTCATTGTAGAAACCTGAAACACTACATCAGTCAAGTGATCAAGGATAACATCATCTGTGAAGTTATATTAAGAGTATATGCCCGTCGTGTGATTGGATGAGCAATACTCTCCTTCTTTAGTCTTCCTTCCCCTGAATCCATCATCTTAGTCTAATTATAACAACAACAAAACAACAGATGGATTTCAATTGAACGACATGCTGCAAAGTGCTTGATCTGTACTTCTCTAAATTGCCAAAGACACCAAAGGTAAGAAAGTCTGGGAAAGTGTCACAGTCAAGAGGAACCTGGAAGACAGGAGACATTCTTGCTGCTGTCCTGCCCCTTGTGCCCCTCACAACGTATCTTCTCTTTAATAAATCTCTCTTTCTCAAAAAAAAAAAAAAAAAAAGGTGAACCTAAAGAGACATGACAACTGAATGCAACATGGCATCCTGGATAAAAACCATAGACAAAAAAGGACATTAGGTAAAAACTAAGTATACTAAATAAAGTTTGGACTTTAGTTAATAATCATATATTAATACTGGTACATTAATTATAACAAATATATAGTACAAATGTAGGATGCCAGCAATGAGAGAAACCATATAAACACAGGAGAAATTACTCTATTATCTTCATACCTTTTCTGCAAACTGAAAATCATTCTAATATATAAAGATTATTTTTAAACTGTTTAAAATTTTTAAAAAAATAATGACTATAAAATTTAAATGGAAGTAATATTTGGACCTAAAGCCTAATAGTAAATGTAAGTATAGATTAATAACAAATATTTCAAGAGTTCTTCTAAAAAATATTGCATAGAAAAAAATTTCAGAACTATAATGTTACTTTAATTTTTGTTATTTTATTTTTTAATTGACAGATAAAAATTATATATCTTTGTAATATACAATATGACGTTTTGAAGTAAATATATGTGGTGGAATGACTAAATCTAGCTAATTATAATATGCATTACTTCACATAGTTATCATTTTTGTACTATGTTTCTCCTGGTGTTTTTCAAGAATACAAAATATTATTATTAACTATAATCACCATGTTATGCAAAAATGTCTTGGACTTATTTCTTCTATCTAACCGAAATTTTACATCCTTTGATCAACATTCCCACACACACCCAACTACTCACTCCCCACATACACCCAACTACCTCAGCACCTGGTAACCACCATTTTACAAAGCCACATAGATTTTTTTCCCCTCTTTGAAGCAAGGTCTCACTCTGTGGCCTAGACTGGAGAACCGCAGCATGATCTCAACTCACCATAACCTCAACTTCCTGGACTTGGGCGATATTTTCACCCAGCCTCCCAGATAGAGTAGCACATGCTGCCCATGGCTAATTTTTTTATTTTTTATAGAGATAAGGTCTTGCTATATTTCCTAGGGTGGTCTTGAACTCCTGGGCTCAAATAATCCTTTTGTCTCAGCCTCCTAAAGTGGTGAAGTAACAGGCATGAGCCACTGTGCCTGGTCACCACCTTGATTTTTAAAGTGTTAATATTTTAGATTTGATATTCATAACAATGTTTTATATTAAGTACAGTTGAATACTTTTTTTTTAAATGAGGACTATCCAATGTAAATTGATGGCTTATAATACATTTCTTTGATAATGATTATAGATAATTTCAACCTGCTGTGTTCAATTTTAACTTTATAAGCTCATTAAAATTTTCTCTTGGTTAATTTTTTTTTCCTCACTCCATACTAATTCATTAGAGATTAACTATCCTGTCAATGCTATTCTTTCATAAGTATCTTCACACTTGTTTTTCTACCACAGTCCTGCATTTAAAATGCATATAAAATGCCCATTTGAGCAATATTTGCATTATGAGATCTACTGAAGATCTTTTTGAAGTGTGAAGTAAACTTCCCATTTCAAACTGTAAGTGAACCTAAATGTAATGGTCCATTAAAACAAAAACAAACAAAAACAATCTAAAGAACACCTGTAAAGCTTTGTTTTCTTCATTATTTATAAAAGATATTTACATGGAAAACAATCTAAACTAGGAACCTTTTCTTTTGTAGATAAACCACTATTTTGGAAGCCATATAACCATTGCTGATATTCAGCATTAATAGTTAAGTTAAAGAATATTCTCACCTAAGGATATAATTGACTTACAATTGGTTAGTGAATGTATCAAAAAGAACAGAGAAAAGCAGAGCAATGGGAAAGTTGGATGTGCTTAGCTGGAATGCTAAAACATTATGGGGCAGTTAAGAGCTGTCTATACAGTAAGGATGAGACAGCATTCCTCATGGTGGTTTGCATAGTATCAGTTTGATTAGGTCTCATTAATCAATTAAAGACCCTGTAAGGATACATTTTTCATATTCTACAGGTCACACAATTCACAAAAATATAAAAATTTTTATTAAGAAAAAATTAGGGAGGTAACAGTAAAATTAATATAGGGCTTTTTATTTTTTTTAAGCAGGATATATTGAGAGGACAGCAAAACTCCCACCGTGGGAGGGGACCTGAGGAAGGGTTTCCTGGGTCTTTTGAAACTTAGAGAGTAGGGGCCATGTCCTCAGTGTTTGTATCTTAAGCAACCCAATATTAAAAATACCATCCTCTTCTATAAGTCTATAGTAGAACACATATTGTTTTTAGGTAAACTGCTGTATAGTCAAGGTAAAAATATGGTGGGTAATAGGTGCCTATAACTAACAGAATTGAAACAACAGCTTGAGAAGAAACTCAGATTTAAGTTAGCCTTTAATAGTGTTCATATCTCAAAGTTGGCTGAAATAAAAAAAAAATTGATAGTGTTACCTACTTTCAAACCAAACAGTATTGGTGGGTTTCAGTCTGAATATGGAAGTCTAAGTGGACACATGGGACTATTTAGCAACTGAGGTAAAGAAAGAAACCTTAAAAAAAGTATATATGCCATTTATAAAAAAAAAAAACTAGTAATTTTTAGATGATATATGACTACAGTTTCAATTGGCACTTTTTATTAAATTCATACTATTTCTTAATATTTGCTAACAATAAGAAAGCAGTTGAAAAAGCTGTATGATTGTTCAATTTGGGGAATCTAGATTGATAACCTACAGAATAAATTACCTGGATACAATTAAGTCAATACAGGAAAAATAGTCATAACAGCATTGGAGCAGGCAGCCAAACTCTTAATACTGTGCTAAAAATGAAAACAGCTACCTAAAATAAGCCCAGGAAGAAGTAAGAAATGTCTGAGGGATGTTCTATATACCGGGTACCTCACACCTATCTATACTATTCTTCATTTAGAAGATACATTGCTTGGTTTTCTAGTATTTTCCTCACAATCTACTAAAATCTCGATCTCCAATGTGTTAGAAGACTCAGCAGCAAGTCTCTCAACTTCCAGAACAGTTTTCTTTGGTGTTAGTTTTATCATAGACTTTATTCTTCGTTTAGAGTATCAACAACCAAATATATATTTTTCTGTTGATGAAAGCTAAAACAATATATTCTCTCGAAACATAATAATTTATCTCTTTCCTGAAACTATAATATCTTTTCTCTTTTACACTGCAGGAGGTCTGTTGGTGGCTGTTCTTTTTTATGCAACTTTTCAATCACTTGGGGCTTGGAATAAGGCAGTGAAAAGAAGACAAAGTTTCTAACCTCATAAAAATTACTTATTGATTTAAAGATAATGTTTGCTTTGACTTACATGCTACTATCTCCCTTATTCACATAAAACTTTTCAACTCTAATTTAGTTATAATTTTAAGATATTCTAGTCTAGTAATTCATATATAATATCATATCATAACAAACTGAGTTAAACAACAAAAAATTATTTCTCTCAGTTCTGGAAGCTAGAAGACCAAGGTCAAGGTGCTATCAAGGTTTGTTTCTGGTGAGATCATTCTTCCTGGCTTACAGACAGCGAACTTCTGGCTATGTCTTCAATGAATTCTTCTCGGAGTCCACAGAGAGAGATATCTGGCATCTCTTCCTTTTCTTATGAGGACACTAGTACTACTGGAGGATCCCACTCTTATGTCTAATTATCCTAATTACTTCCCTGTATTTGTCCCTGTATCCAAACACAGTCTTATGGTGGTGGAGTTTCAATATATGAATTTGGGGGGAATAAAATTTAAACCATAAAGCTAGTAATATGCATAAGTTATACCATAATGCATATATAATATACATTCATATATATTAACAATATGTATAATATATATAACTATTACATATAACATATATAGTGTTTATAGCTGTAATTGAAAATCTTTCAAGCCTTATATTTTTTGTATGAAAGAAAGTTTTCACTTTTACATAATATTTTCTCTTTAATTTGATTGCATGGGTGTACAACTCAAAATAATAATTTTTTTCTTTCAACCTATACTTGAAGTGACATCAAATATCTTTATGCTTTGTATGAAAAAAGGCCCTCTCTTCCATGTTCCTTTCTACATAAAGTTTTTAAATCTCAATTCCGTTATAGTCACACAATTAATTTTTAGACACATTGTTGTTTCTTGCATAAAATGACATCTATATTATTCAGTGTTAAAATCACAAATTTTCAGTCATTAGACACTCACCATATTTTTATTGGATATACTTATATACTTTTTTTAATTTCATTCGAATTTCCTATTTCTTTGATTTCATCATCCAACACTTTTTGACTCTTCCAAAATTTATCTATGTATTGCCTTCTATATATTGTTATTTTGTTAGGATTGAAATACTTTTTTCTCATTTTAAAAATAATTTTATCTACTACTATTTCCCTTTTCTGTGAACTTTGATAAATCATTTTTTTGAGGCAGGTCTTTTTTGCTTGGTTTACTGCATTCCACTTGACATCAATACCATCCCAGTATAAGTTTTCCTCTACATCATGATGACAAGCCAAGGTCTACGTTTCTCAAAATCAGATTTTTCATGTTTTTTCATAGATTGATTTTATAGGTTTCATAGATTTATTTCTATCGGTAATGGTCACCATTGTGAGATCTGGAAATTTAACGAGAAGTTGCCATTATTTCCATATTCTTCTTAGGTGGTTGCCATCTCTCATGATGTAAGGGTCAAGTATTCTTGTTAAGTAATTGCTTAATATATTCTTTGTTATATAATTTGAAAATCTTCTTTCCCACCAACTTAGAAAATAACTTAGAACATTTCCATAATTTGTTTAATTTTATGCGCTATTTTTCTCTGATTTAATACAGAAAATATTTCTCCAAATCTATTTATATTTTTTAAATTTAAATTTTTTATATTTTAAAGATGTGAAGTACAATTCAGGATTACATACATAAGTGGTCATCATACAGGTGAAGTTTGGACCTCCCATTGATTGTCACTCCGCCTGGTTTAAATTCAGGTACCCTTATTGATGTTATGTGCCTCCCCCAACCCAGTGTTCTGCTACTACCAATTCCTTTCTTCTATCTAGTATTATGATAAATGTTCAGGATCCACGTAAAAGCGAGAATGTGTCGTACTCAGTTCTTTGTTTCTGTGATAGAACACTGAGTATGATAAACCCTAAATCCATCCAGGTTGCTGTGAAGTCCATAATTTTGTCCTTATTTATGGCTCGTACTCAGTTCTTTGTTTCTGTGATAGACCACTGAGTATGATAAACCCTAAATCCATCCAGGTTGCTGTGAAGCCCATAATTTTGTCCTTATTTATGGCTTATTGCTGTGAAGTCCATAATTTTGTCCTTATTTATGGCTCCATTGTGTATATGTGCCACTTTTTTTATATAGTCCACTTTAGATGGGCAGCACAAAGCCTATGCCTTACGAGATAAGATAGACAAGTGGGACCTCATCAAACTGAAAAGTTTCTGCAAAGCATAAGAAACCATCGAGTGAGTAGGGAGGCAGCACACAGAATCGAAAAAAAAAAAAAATTGTCTACTGCATATCTGACAAAGGCCTAACATTCAGGATCTACAAGGAACTCAAATGTACCAAAAGGAAAAAAAAAACAAACAGTCTTATTGAAAGTGGCCATATCTATTTATAAAGAAATACTGCCTTTCTACTTTCCTTTTATTTGAGAACTTCTACTTAGGCTATTTTATTTATTTTATCCAAATAGTCTACCAACATTTCCTGAGTGTCTTCTATTTTATCATGGATATATAAAAATAAATAATACTAAAATGATTTTATCTTTGAATATATGACAGTTGAAGAGACATAACCAGTGGTGTTCCAATCAGCAATGAGAATTGGAGATATGGAGAGTGGAGGGTGACCATGGGATAGGAATGCTCTTTTTAAGGAAAAAAGTGTTATGCCATTGCAATTATTTAGAATCTCTTGTTCATGATGATAATAAAAGACAAACTGAATTATAGTTTGTTTTATTGCATGTTTAACTCTTAGCAAAATGTAAACTTCCTTATCACCTGCAATCAAGGTGAACAGTTCCCACCCCACATTGTTACACCACTGAAGAGAATAATTAAAATCAAAATACTTTAGGATTGTATATGTTATTATAATGATATGAATCATTAATAGAAATAGAGTAGAAAAGGAGTGGAAAATTCTGTGGATAGGACCAAGAGCACTTCAAAGACGAAGTGCCATTCCAAAAAGACGTTAAGAAGAGCAAACAGATACTCAGATTGTTCTTGCTCATGAAGAAAACCAGTACATTACAAACCAGTCAATTCAGATATTTTCCTCCATGCTTCTATACACTCAGTACACTGAGAAATGCACAATCATAGTTTTCTTTCCCATTTATGCATGGCTACATGTATGGAGTTTCAAAGGGACTTTTAATAAGAGATAAAACAAACAAATGTGAAGCTATGGCATTATTTCTGATCATTCCAAAATGGAAAAAAGTCTTACATTTCTATACCTCGGCTTATCAGGAGTAATGCAGTTGAATTTACTCGAGCTGGTCTTGTGTTTACTTGTTTTTCTATACCTATACCATGCAACTTATATTTTGATATTGTCATTTGGGAATACAGCAGTATTTGTATGGGACTAAAGGCACCTGAATGATTTATCACTATATAAAAAATATGCTTTTCAAGGCCATTTTCTAAGGTGTGAAGCCGTTGTCAAGTAAACCAGAGTAATTTTCCACTTAATTTGGCATTTTCTGGCTGACTGGCTCCCAAATTCAAGGCTTTTCCAACTAAATTCAGTTGCATTTATGTCCAAAAGATTTTCATAGGGGATTGGTTTACCGCTGTGGAGTTAAGTTTTGAAGCTACTTGAACTAAATTACAGATCCAAGTCAACATGAACCCTGAGCACATTGCAGTCCTGTCAAGCTACTTTATTCATTCAGTGCGCTCATTCCCAGAAAGGCTGATTAATTCACATCAGTGCTTTCACACATAGAAAGCAATAGTCTGAAAAAAAAAATCTCAATGGTAAGGAAAAACACAGAAACACGTATAAAAGGTATAGAAAATGGACATATCCAAGAGAAGATAATGAATATTTGTAATTTCTTTTCTGGCTCTACTTTTTAAAATCTGCTTAATTTTCAAGTTTTTATTCAATTTTAGTTTTGCTTTAATGACATTAATTTTGGCATTATCCATTTATGCAGTGATAGACAATATATAGAATATTTTAATCCATTTAGAAAATGATACTTCCTGGCGTGTTACAATTCTCACATCAAATTAAGAATGCCTACTCATGATATTCTGCTTCTGATGTTAAAAGATACAGTAGACTATAAATGGAGTGAGGAATTGTACTGTCTTGTTTTCCAAAAAAATAATAACTATTTATGTAAATAATTATTTTGTTGTTACCTCTTGTTTGTTTTGCTTGTACTTGCTATGCCACAAAATAAACAGGAGCCTAAGAAACTTTTTATTTTTAAGTTAATACATTGGAGATGATTAAATATTGATAAATATGATATATAACTGTAAAACAAATACAATCCCTAATACAAAGTGTACAAATAATATAGACAGAGAAATCACAAAACAAACAACATAGAAAATGATTACTATTGGCAAAAGTTTGTGAAATAGCACTTTTATAAACTGCTGACATAAATATAAGCTGAGATAAACTTTTAAATAATTTTTTGCAATATTTCATAAAACTTTTTAATATATATATTTTTGACCCTGCAATTTTATTTTTAGGAAATAACCTTAAAATACTAATAAGAATTGCACAAAGATTTATTTCATAAAAATTAACACTAAAGCATTATTTATAATATAAAAATATTAAAAGCAACATATTACTATTAAAGGAAGAATTTGCATTTAATCAAATAAATAGTATACAGTAGTTAATAATCTTTAGAGAAATGTTAAAATATTTAATAATGTGAGAAGTGTTTATGGCATTCTGACAACTGAAAATATACAGAGATAAATATATTGCATTTGCTTTTATATTCAATTGTATACACATTTTAAAAAACAGAAAACAATTATCAAGTAATAATGATGATTTTTCAGAATAGTGGGATTGCTGATGATGTTTCTTGGTTTTGCCTAACTCTGTGTAACTCTAGTGACTTGGGTCAGCTTTTTTTTACACCCATGAAATATAACAACAATCAATTAAGAAAATGACAGCGCCACTATTTTATTTCAGCTTTCCATATAGTATGCCTTTGATTAGGATTTGTTTCAAGTGAGTGGCAGTTCTTTGAGAACACTTCTTTAATTTTTTTTTTCTTTTTCCTGTAAATCTTGGGAAACCACCATCTTTCATCTAAATTATCATAGGTGGTAAGTGTAATCTTCGCATGAAAATAAGTGGAATATAATGAAGTGTCAAACACTGAAGTATGATTCAGTTTTACGACTTTCTCTAAGTAATTAAATCTTAAATTAAATGCTATAATAGACTATATATATAATATATAATATTTATTTATGAGTACCTAATATTAAGAATAGCTGGAAAATTATGAGTAAACAATCACTTAAATTATTCCTGCTACGAACAATAACTGTACTGTTTTTAAATTTTTTAAAAATCTCTGCTGCATATTGGAGTGAAGGATGACTGGAAAATAATTCAGGGTATCCCCTGTCAATTTTGATAAGCTACAAGTGGACACACAATAATTTTAAGCAAAACATAAAACCACTCTGCTTTCTCATTACTAAATAAGTTAAATATTATCTTCTCCACTATTACTATATAATAAGGTTATTATGAGGTTTAAGTAAAATAATTGTTTTAATAAGTGTACATATGTCTATTTTGTTACTGTTCCTTTCACTCTATTTTCCTAATATAACTCATTTTTCTCTTACTTTTCTTCTTTCATTAGAGCATAACAATTACAAATTGTAATGTGAATAAAAAAGACAATATTTTAATTCTTCCTTCTCCAAAAAGGTAAGATAGAACTAATTGCTTTTGGAGTTATATTTAAGATAAATCATCCTACTTTATACACTTTACACTATTACAAATGTACAAATGTACAAATTGCTATCCAAAATGAAGGTAGAAAAGCATTTGAAGTATTGTTTAAAATGTATGTGAGCCTGTGGAAGGGGGTGGTTATTTGTGTGTAATTCCAAGTGTAGTTAGAAAAAGAAGAAATAGCATTCCCACATACCAGAGAAGCATTCAAATAAAAATATACTCAACAAGTATAATTTGCTGTGATATACTTCTTGGACAGCAACTGATTTTTTTACTGGTAGATTTGGGTTTAAAATGTTCCTTTCCTTTGAACTTTTTTCTAGAAAACACAATACCCTGCTTTACCCTAAAACTGTATTCTTTATATTCTTTTGAGACTGTGAAGCATCTTTATTATGTAGATTACTGTTCTAGACAGTGCTTACTGTCAAGTAGAATATAAACTGAGCCGCATGTGAAACTTAAATATGTATAGTATTCATATTAAAAAATGTAAATATGTATGCAAAACATTATTATTACAACATGTAATCTAATTAAAACTTAATGATATATGTAAATTTGTTCTTCTCAGTCTTGAAATCTGTGTGTAGTCTTAACACATCTCAATTTGGATTTTATATTTTCAACAGTTATGGTGTAGTTCTACCCAAACAATAAGTATGAGTTTAACAAAAATATATATTATGCTGCTTTCGTTTTTAAAGTAAAATTATTTTTTTTCAAAAAATATAAATTAAAAATGAATCTCCTAAGTTCAGCTTGTTACATACCAGGTGCTCAATCACCAAATATATCTATTGGCTACCATGTTTGACAGTGCAGCTATAGAAACTAGGACAGTGTGAAACTCACAAAGTCAAAAACATAATGAAGTCCACCAGCTTGCAACTTTTCAAGAAGTTTACTTGAAATATCCCATTGAGCTGATATTAGAAAATTATTATTCAGCATGAAACAGAGCAGTAATATTTTGTTGCAAATTTGGTATCTGTTAAAATTTCTGTTTTCATATTTTTCTGATCATGTGTTCTAAATGAGAATTGTATTGAAAGGTAATTTTTTTTGTTGTTTTCTTATGAAAATGTTTAGATAAAATCTTAAAGTGAAAAATCTGTCCGACCAGGAACACTCAAACAAATTAACTCTCTGTCCTACTTAGCTAATTCAACTGTGTTCCTACAGCTGAAACCACAATGGAAATAATATTATGAGAAAATGAAACATAAAAACACAGATTATATGATAATTCTTCTTTGTTACTTTTTTGAGTCGAGCTCTCACTCTGTCTCCGAGGCTGGAGTGCAGTGGCAGAATTCAAGCATACCACAGTCTTCAACTCCTGGCTTCAAGAATCCTCCTGCCTTATCCTCCCAAGTAGCTGAAACTATAGGCTTGTAGCACCGTGGTTGGCTAATTTTTTAATATTTTTGTAGCGTGGATGTCTTGCTATGTTACCCAGGTTGGTCCTCAGGTTACTCAAGTGAGCCTCCAGCCTCCCAAAATGTTGGGATTATGAGCATAAACCACAGTGCCAGATTAGTATGAATATTTTTTTTTTTTTTTTGAGTTGGAGTCTCACTCTGTCACCCAGACTGGAGTACAGTGGCCACTCCCAGCCACCGCAGCGTCGACCTGCTGGGCTCGAGCGATCCTTCCGCCTCAGCCTTCCAAGTAGCCGGAATTACAGGCGCGCGCTACCACGCCCGGCTAATTTTTTGATTTATTGTAGAAATGAGGTCTCGTTTGCCCAGGAGGGTCTCGAACCCGCGGGCTCAGGCAATCCACTCACCTCGGCCTCCCAAAGGCACGGGATTATGGCACCGAGCCCGGCTAGTATGAATATTTTTAAATTACATGATCCTTTAATGATGACTAACATGAGTCCAGAATACCAGTAATAATATACCTGATTAGACTCAATAGTAGTATTACCTAGTGTGTTAAAGATCCATTACAAGAAGTACTATCTAAATTTGTCATAGTGCTGAAGTTTCAGTTTTATATTAAATGTCCAGTACATAAGTGGAGACTACTAATCTGGCTCTTCATCCTAGGCAAGACAATATATTAGTTAGCCGTATGTTATAAGGTTTAATATAAAGAAAGTGAATATGGAGCACAGGGAAAAGATCAGACACAAATTCTATTGAATTATTAAGATTAGTTCTCTACAGCATTTATTTTCTAGGTTTTGGTTCCATTCTTATTGTGTCTTTTCTCTGAGAGCATATCTGATATTTTTTTCTTCCACTTTGTTAAAGTTCTAATGTAATTTATCACACTATTTGTAAACAATTCATATATCTATATTTAAAAATATATATGCTACTGTTATCCATTGGTTTGTATCTCTCATAAAATATATGTTCAAGTCCTAAATCCCCTTCCCTTCAGAATGTGACCTTATTTTGGATAGAGCTATGCATATATAATTAGTTAAGATAAGGTCATACAGAGGTAAGGTGGGTTCTTAAGTCCAATATGACTGATATCTTTATAAGAAAAGAATAGACACAAAGGAAGTCAATCACGTGACAATGAAGACAAAGATTGGAGTTATGATGCTATAAACCAAACATCTGTGGCACCAGAACCTGAAAAGGTAAGGGTGTTTTCTCCCTTAGAGGCTTCAGAGGAAGTATGCCTCGAACTTTACTTCAGCTTTCTAGCCTTCAGAACCATAAAAAAAAATAAATAAATTTCTGTTATCTTAAGCCACTTAATTTCTAATATGCTGTACTGTAGCCCTGGGAACTTATAGAGGTAGTCAAATTAAAAGTAAACTGTCTCTGGAAATTTTATAATTTAGTTTCAAAACATGCAATTCATTTTATTGCTGCTGTTTGGCCTTTATATTAATTTAGTAATTAATTAATGCTCAGGTCCTACTGATGAGTGAGAATATTTCCTTTAAAATGTGCTTTTAATTTACTTTCAAGGAGCCAGGCATATATTCTTTTTTTTTTTTTTTTCCCCTTCCTCCCCTAGAAGTTTCCTTCTACTGCCAGTTCCATCCCCCTCCCCTGACAGTTTTCCACTACTGTCCATTACTTTCTTATAGCATTATAATTGTTCAAGGTCAGCTTATGAGTGAGAACATATGGAACTCAGTTCCTTGTTTCTGTGATAAATCATTGAGTATGATAGACTCCAAATCCATCTAAGTTGCTGCAAAGTCCATATATTTGTCCTTTTTTCTGGCTGCGTAATATTCCATTGTGTATATGTATCACATTTTTTTTTTAGCCAGCCCAGCTTCGATGGGCAACATGGTTGGTTCCATGTTTTTGCTATTGTGAATAGAGCTGCAACAAACATATGTGTGCAGGTATCTTTTTCGTAGAATTATCTGAGTTCCTCCAGGTATATTCCCAATAGGGGAATTGCTGGGTCATATGGAAGGTCAATTTCTAGTTCTTTCAGAAATCGCCACTGTCTTCCAAAGAGGTTGTACTAGTCTGCATTCCCACTAGCAGTGGAGAAATGTTCCTTTTTCTCCACATCCTCGGCAGCATCTGTTGTTGTTTGTTTTATTAATGATGGACATTCTTGCAGGCGTTAGGTGGTATCTCAATGTGGTTTTGGTTTGCATTTCTCTGATGATTTATATTTTTAAACATGCATATAATGTTTATTTTTATGGTTGATACATGCATTTAAAATGGATTTAGAATTAAAATTTATGTGTATGGGTTGAAGGTGTGCTCTTTGGTTTTCCAACTTTAATAGCCTCAGGGGACAACTTTTTGAGAGTAAGTTACATGAATTTAGCCAACTGTGACGTTTTCACTCAACAGTCATTCACATTTTGTGCCTTCCTAGAAAAACTGACACAGTTTTTTTTTCATTATTTTTTGTCAAAGCTTGTTGGGAAACATTTTCTTCCAGTCATGTGTATGAGTATTTTGACAATAATTTATAAAATTGATATGAAGATAAAAAGTAGGATATTTCTTTTTTTAATCCCCTAGTTAAGTCTAATAAAGTCATTTCTTTTCTTATGGAGTCTTGTAATTAAAATGAATATGTTGAGCTTGCTTCAAGTGATTTTACTATCCTAGGATAGAAAATAAAAATCAGAAACCCTGTATGGAAACTTCCGAAGTCAAGCTCAATCTTTTGAAGGACAATGCCATGGACATCTTCTATGAGCCTTTTTATGAGTTCGTCTTTCAGGTAATCCAATTAGCTGACTTTCTCAGATGTGGGAAAATGACAAATTGAATCTTTATTCCCAAAACTTCTGTGGATTTATGACAGTTCAAGCAAGCAAATTATACTTTTCCCATTGTCAAGTCTTCTATAAGCCTTCAAAATATACAGGACTTCTTCTGCTTATAGGACAATTTCACAGTAGTCTATCAAGAGTCTCTTCTAAAGAAACATAATCATGTGCATTCTGGATGTTTTAATGAGGAAGGTTTAAATTCGGTTGATGACTATTTGGTTCAAAGATAAAACAAGGTAATTTTCTGGCTGTGCCTACTGTGAATCTCCGCCCCCGCCCACACCCCCACTCTTTCCTGCAACTATGAGAACGAATGGCAGTTGCAGAAGTGTCCATTGATAGAGTAATATTTATTTGAGGATATCTCAAGATTATTTACTCTTCTATATATTTCAGTGCATAATTCCTTATGGCAAAGCCCATGATAAGTTTTATAAAATAGTTAACTATTAAAGGAAGGTTATTAATATACTTGCTTTAATTTCTGTATGCACTATTTTATAGGGAACATATATTTGCAATGAGCAGAATATTATGTGTAATGAAAGAAAATGTTCCTAATGCTTTTAACTTGTAGCCTGGGAAGAAAGTACATTACTATATCACAGAAGTGTCAATGTCCTTTAAAAAATAGCTGAGTAAACAACATGTGTAATTATTCCTCAGAGTAATGCTGATTAATTAAAACATAGAGTCATTCTATTAGCATACACACCTGCAGCTCATATGGCTCATTTCCTTCTAAAATAACTGAATTCCTGTAAAAAGGATCTCTCTTCACCTCATTTCCTTGGGAAATGTCCACTGAATTTCTACTTCAGATTTGCCTATGTTGGCTCTGTGTGTGTGTGTGTGTCTCACAGAAAGGACATAGATTTACCATTTCAATGAACTGGCCCTGTGGACTTTATCATCCAGTCATGATAGATTATGGATCATTGTGTTTTTCCAAAGAACCTACGGGCAAACTCATTTTCTCTGCCTAAGCAAAAGGAGTGTTATTGGTAAAGCCTTCAATCTGGCATAATCTTGTTTTAAGCTTTCATTCAAAGATATTTTAAAGGCTACTTATTTTTTGAAATTATTTTCTGTGCTGAAGATACATTTATTTTCTGAAAATATTTCCAGTTCTCCACACTATCCATTTTTTATTCCAAAATAAATGCACTCAACTCTGTATTAATAAAAACAACGAAAATAGCTAAGAAATAGGTAGCACTGACCATGTACCATGGACTACATAAAATAATTTTAAGTTTATCATTGATCCCAGCTTTATTTTTTGTTACGTTTTGTGTAGCTCTGTGTGTGTGTGGGTGCGTGTGTGTGTACACATGCGCCCACATGTGTACTTTTTATGTAACATAAATACCTTTTCTTTTTCATTATTTCACATGACAGCATTTTTAATTATTTAATACAAATTACTCTCACAGTGATTACAATAACCTTTTAGTATTTTAAGAATAAAATATATATTGATTTTTTAAAATGAAGTGAGTTATAATTAAAAATACATAATTTTTCTGCTCAGATAACATCTGCAGAATCAAATCATTATGAGAATTATTATTGCCCTCCCACACACAACTGTGTGTATATATGTGTGCATATATTCATATTGTTAATATTCACATTGTGCCTAGAGCCACAAAATGAAAGGTGGAAGTGTCCCTTCCCAAATTCTTACACACAAGTAGTCACTAAATATTTTTATATGAGTGTATAAAGGAAAAAATATGTATTTTTAAAAATAATCTTACTTGGAATATCTTAAGAAGTTCCTTTAACATGTCTTTTGCACTATGTTTTCCTTATATTAGCAGATCTCAAAAATAATAGCCCACACTTATTGAATGAATGCCAGTCAGATTTATCGTAGTCACTTTCAATGTATAAACTCATCTAAACCTCATAATACATCTTTAAAGTAAGAATCATTAATATTTATTTTTTTTACAGATGAGAAAGCTGTGGCATGGAAACATTAGTGAATTTTTCAAGATCACATGGTACATAAGTAAGTAGTCAGGCCAACATGTCCTCTTTTGGGATGAGATCATTTGTATTATTTTTTAGAATGGCACAGATAGTAACTTACAAGACTGCCTTTTATGCATGATAATATAGAATTATATATTTGGCAGAAAATAGAGTATACCAAGATCATAGACTAAGTTCAGGATGTGTAATAGAATTCCCAGTTTTAATTAAGGAAAGCAACAAATTCTTTTTTAACTGTTCAATTTGTAAGTACTTTAGGAGAGGTATCCCATGGGCATCTCTAGGTCCATGGTCTACTAGTGTCCTGGGTGAAGTCATGTCCTGTATAGGGTACAAATTTATCTTGGGCTAAACCAATGTGATTGCTGGAAAGCTCCAGGGTCACAGTACTAGTACTAGTACATCTAGTACTTGAGACTGAAATATCTTTTCCATGTGGCTATTCACTTGGGTTGTTATGGGTCATGTTTTTTGTAGTTCTGTGGTATTTTAGTGAGGATGTAGAATTTGAAGGCAGTATTGGGCTTGGGAGATTGGCAACATATTTTAGGTCAAGAGATTCTGTGAGTGTACATTTAGCAAAGGTAATGTTGGTGTGCAAGAAACTCTCATAATGTGCTAAAGTGGCAGAACCTGAAGGACACAATTAAAACCCCAATTAAGAGTCAACAAATCTGAGAATATGGCCCAAAATTTCATAAAACATGTACAGATTGGGCCATTTATTGGCCAGAGTATTCAGTTACAAGATAAATGCATATAATTTGGCTAATTGTGTTGACCCTTTGGTCCTGTCCTTTATCAGGAAAATCCTGGTTAAGGAATGGAAATAGGTAGCATTCTAGTGAGTTTTACCATTTATAGTAGTGACAATGTGATCTATACAGTCTAAGAGCTCCAGATATTGTCCATTAATTTATTCAGATGATGCTCCCTAGTAGTCAAGTAGTGTGGACAATGGGTGACCTCTAACATTGTGGCATCTGATGTGAGACTGAGAATTGGGGATGTCACCTATTCCTGGAGGTGGAATATGCCAGAGGCTCCAGGTTTGGTTCAATTCTGTGTCATGGAGGTTAAGTAGCTGAACTTGTAGGGTGCTGCTTTCACCATGCAAGCATAATGACAATTGAGTATATAAGGTCACAGGCTCAGGGTCTGACAGCCTCTTTGTCCAAAACAGCCTAGTATGTGGCCAGCAAATTTTATTCTAGTGTTGTATAGTATGAGACTGAGAAGAGCAGGTTTTTATAACGGAAGTTTATGGTCAACTCTTGGTCATTATAAGCAGTCCAGAAACTCTAGGAGGCATGAGAGGAGATTGGTAAAGCCTCATCCGTGAAGGAGTCTCTGAGGGCACTAATTAATTATTCACAATAGCAAAAAACATGGAACCAACTCTAATGCTTACAGAAGTTGAACTGGATAAAGAAAATGTGATACATATACATGATAGAGTATTACACAGTCATAAGAAGAAGAAAATCATGGACTTTGTAGCAAATTGGATGGAGATGGAGACCATGATACTTAGTGATTTATCACAGAAACAAAGAACTGAATACCATATGCTCTCACTCATAAGTGAGCACCTGAACATTAATCAAACTAGCAGAAGGGACAGATTGGCAATTACTGGACACTGCCAGGGAAGAGAGAGAGGGAGAGAGAACATGTAGCAACACAAAGTGTACCTGGTCCTTTACCAAGGGAAATGAGGGCTATTTGGAGGCACAAACTTCACCTGCATACAGCCTACTTGTGTAGTTAATCTTTAATTGTATCCCACATCACTATAATAAAATAAAATTTAATATAGAAAATAAAACAATAATTAAAAAAATAAATTGCTCTTTGATTTTAATTTTGGAAGATTCTAGAGCCTTTTTTAAGAGAGGGACCATTGGAGGACTGAGGTGTAAATTAGCAACATCGATGAGATTAAGTACAATTTATAAATGAGAGCAATGTTGTCTCCAGAACTCAAAAAATAAAAAAAAAGCTAAAAGAGGTTGACTTTGTATGTCCTTAATAAGTGTGACAAATGAATCTCCTTGGAAGAGGATGCCATGAGTGTAATGTCAGATTGGAGATCCTGGAGAAAGGAGGATACAGTTAAGATCTTCTCTGAATGGATGTTGTATGATGATAAAGCTGTTGAGGTTCCTACTGGGCAATCTAGTAAAAGTGTATTGTGTCTTTTTGAAGGTAAAGAAAAACTGCAGAGAAGCTGCTGAAATAGGTACTTTATTGTACATATTGGACAAATCTATAATTTCAAATTCTTACCAGTTAATGGATAAGCGGAATTAGTAATTTTAATAATATTGAGCATTGGATAGAGAGGCTTAATGGATGAGATTATGACTTTAAAATTGTAACAATCCACCATAAGATGTCATGCACTGTTTTCAGTTTCCACAAGACAAATTGGACTATTAATTGAAGAAGTAGTGGAAATAAGCACCCATTTATTATGACTTATATAGTAAGTTTTAATATTTGAAGGAAAGCAATTTAAATTACACTTTGCCATATTAACCATTTAAACTTCAGTCTACTGGGGCCCATTTTATCATGCCAATTTGTAAGTACCAAAGGCAATTTAATTTTAATTTATTACTCATTGTGTCCGAGTGTCCATGCTCACATATATGTGTGCATAATTTATGTATGTGAGATAAATGTCAAAGTCTGACAAAGGCACCATGAAAAAATTAAACTGCACAAAATATAAAAGATATATCTCTTATGTATATAGAAACAAAAATCTTCAACTCAATACTAGCAAATATAATCCAGTAATTATATCAAAGAAAGTATACACCATGACCAAGTGAAATTTATCTCAGAGATGTAGAATATTTAAAATCTGGAGACCAGAGTTCTTCCTACAGAGTAAACAAAGATAGAGAGGATTTCCTTAACACCCAGAGAGGAATGGGACCAGCAGCATGCCCCACAAGTCTTCAAAGGCGAGATATGCCAGGTGTGGCTCAAGCCTATAATTCCAGTTCTTTGGGAAGCTGAGGCTAGAAGATTACCTGAGTCCAAGGATCCTGGACCAGCCTGGGCAACATGACAAGACCTTGTCTCTAAAATAAAATTATTTTAAAAATTAGCCAGGCGTGGTTACATGTGTCTATAGTTTCAACCACTTGGAAGCCTGAGGAGGAAGGATCACCTGAGCACAACAGATTGACGCTGTAGTGGCCATGAGTGTGCTGCTGCACTCCAGCCTGGGTGACAGAGTGTGACTCTGACTCAAAACACAAACAAGCAAACAAACAAAACAAAGGAGAGATAATAACTACAAAGAAGTGAAAAATTCATCAACCTGGCTGGAACAAGCTAGATTCTTGCCTGCACCAGTACAGTTCACCAGCAGCATTGGGACACAGTAGGGATCGTGGGAGAGGAGGATTCAGGGGTTCAGTGCTCCTACTGTAGGTTTTGAAGGCCCCCTGAATCTTGCAGGACTCCCGTCCCTCACCAGAAACTGCCTTACCCAGAGCCATGCTCTGATGAAGCCCCATGTGAAGGGTCCAATGTAAAAGAAAGACTTAAGCAGTGCCATTTGCCATTTTCCAAGAACTCAAAGCTTGCTAGCTGAGTGGCGGCTTTCTAGTCAGCCTGAGAGGGGACAGGTCCCAAGGGCAACCTTCTAGCTGCAGACAGTTCCTGAATGGAGCAGGTTGCCTGAGAACACCTGAGACCCTGAAGTCAGCTGCACTTTGACATTCACAAGACAAATCGCCAATGCTAAGGCAAGAGCTCTGTCATAGCAAATTCATTCTCCTTGTAAATTCTTCCATTCCCATTCTGCACAAAATTCTTCCTGCCTACCTGCCCTGGGACTCCCTCCTAATCCCTACTGGGCAGCCAAGGGTGCACTGTTGTGGAGTGCTCAATTTCCTCCCACCAACTCCTGCACTCACTTTGAAAACTCAAAACAGACAGACAGAGAACTTGGGTAATTCCCAGAGTTCCACCCTCCACCTAGGTTGACTGAGCACTTCCTTGGAGCAATACATACCAAGGAGAAAGCGTATAGTTACTATCACAGCTGTCCATCTCCCACACTGCCACATACCAGCCAGAGGTCAACCTTACAGCTAACAATATTGGATATAATACCTCAGTTTTGAGGAAGGCCTGATCTCAAACCCCAGTCAACACCACTTTCCAGACCACTCCAGTCATTCAGGACACTATGAACCAGTGTAGGTACCTAGTGCAGGACTACCACAGCTGGCAATTAAGAAACTCACCACAGTGAGGCTATATACAACAAAGGGAACCCTAAAGTGCCTAAGTCAACCCCCTGCCAATCTCAAATAAGAAGAATTAGTCTACCCAAATGAGAAGGAATCCAAAAGATAATTTTGCCAACATGAAAATACAGAGTTCTCCCACATCCTTGAAACCACACCAGCTCTTCAGCAGTGAACACTACTCAAAATGAAATCTTTAAAATCCCGAGTATAGAATTCAAAAGATTTATTATAAAATTGGTCAATGAACTTCAGGGAAAAAAATTAAAAACCAAGATAAATAAATTTTAAAAAATTCAAGACATGAATGAAAGATTCTCCCAAGAGATAGATATCTAAAAAAAAAAAAAAAAAAAAAAAGAAGAAGAAGCAGCAGCTGAAATTCTGGATATGAAAGAAACTTTTAGGAAAATACAAAATGTAGTGGAAAGTTTTAACAGTAAACTGGAATACACAGGGGAAAGAATCTCAGAACTTGAAGACAAGGCTGTGGAATGAAACTGATCAGACAACAATAAATACAAAAACTCAAGAGAATGGAACAAAGTCTCCAAGAATTTCAAGATTACACAAAACATTTAAACCTAAGAATCATAGGTGTTTCTGAGGAGGAAGAGAAAACAACAGGTTAGGAAAACCTATTTGTTGGAATAATGGAAGAAAAATTCTTTGTCCTTGCCAGAAACAAAATACTCAGATGCAAGAAGTCCAAAGAATCCCCAAAAAATTCATTGCAAAAATGTCACCCCTGAGTGGGCGCAATGGCTCAGCCTGTGATCCCAGCACTTTGGGAGGCCAAGGCGAGAAGATTGACTGAAGCTGGGGATTCGAGACCAGCATGGGCAAATTGGTGACACCTTGTCTCTACAATAAATCACAAAAGCTAGCCGGGCGTGGTGGCTTGAGTCTGTAGTTCCAGCTACTTGGAAGGCTGAGGCAGAAGGATCACCTAAACCCAGCAGGTCGAGACTGCAGTGGCTGTGAACATGCAATTGCACTCCAGCATGGGCAACAAGAGTGAGGCTCCAGCCCCCCCCCAAAAAAAGTCATCCCCAAAGCATATAATCATCCAAGTATGCAAAGTTAATGTAGAGTAAATAATTTTAAGAGCAATGAAACAAAAATATCAAATAACTTACAAATGTAAACCTATTAGACCAACATAACACGTCTCAGAATATACCCTATAAGTCAGAAGGGACTGTGGCCTCACCTTTAATCTCTTCAAACAGAATAACAGTCAACCAAAGATTTCTATTCTTCAAAACTAAGTTTTATGAATGAAGGAGAAATAAATACTTTTACAAACAAACCCTGAGGGAATCTGTCACCACTAGACTTACTACAAGAAACAGTAAAAGGAATTCTTAACACTGAAATAAAAAGCTAAAATACATCAGTATAAAATGCTGGAAATCATAAAACTCGCTAGCCTGTGGAACACCAACAACATAGGAAACAATAAATAAAATAAATAATAAATAAATAAATCACCCAGATAATAACCAGTATGGTTCATGGAACAGTACAGTATCCTACATATCATTGTTTACTCTGAAAATAAATTGATCTCAATGGCCCACTAAAAAACATACACTGGCCAAATGGAATGAGTGGAAACTAGTTCAGCCTCCATGGAAGACAGTGTGGTGATTGATAAAAGAAGTAGAAATTGACCTTCCGTATGACCAAGCAATCCCCCTTCTGGGAATATACCCAGAGGAACTCAAATCATTCTATAAAAAAGATACTTGCACACACATGTTTATTGCAGCACTATTCACAATAGCAAAAACAAGAAACTAAACCTGCTGCCCATCAAAAGTGGACTGGATAAAGAAAACTTGGAACATACACATAATGGAGTATTATGCAGTCATATATAAGAACAAAATCATGGACTTTGCAACAAACTGGATGGATTTAGGGTCTATCATACTCAGTGATTTATCACAGAAATAAAGAACTGAATATCACATATTCTCACTCATAAAGGGACCCTGAACATTTATCACAATGCTACAAGAAAGGGATTAGCAGTAGTGGGACATTGCCAAGGGAGGTGGTACATAACATCACTAAGGGTACCTGACCCTAAACCAGAGGATGTAAGAAACAGATGGAGGCCCAAACTTTACTTTCACATAGGCTACTTGTGTACATAGTTCTAACTTGTACTTCACATCTTTGTTATAAGTAAAGTAAAAAAAAGTAATTAATATATAAAATATATATTATTAATATTAAGTATTACACTTAAATAATTATGTTTACATTACATATAATGTTACAATTAATGCATTATATAAATTAATACATATTATACTAATGCATATACTATACTAAAGTATTAATCATATATACTTATGAAAAGACGTGCAAGTTGAATAAAGGCATAAAAAAGAAGATAATTCCATTAAATGAGATGAAAAAAATAATTTCAGTAGTATCTGGATTTATTTTGGACAATAGAGTAAAACTGCGCTTTTAGACATTTTAAAGCTTTTGCAGATATTTTAAAAGCGTTATTTGATTTTCCAGAAAACCTGTGAAGAGGAAATGGTTGGTAATCCTGTTTGTCAAGAAGCAAGAAAGTATCTGCTGATGCTTCAAAATATTTAAGGAATAAATCATGAAAAAGTAATCTAAAATGGAGACAATGTTACGGACTAAATGTTGAAGGAAAACATGAGAAAATGCAGTCACAGGGGAGCACAGGTGCTTTCCAGGTGAGCACAAAGAAGAAAGATTAGACAAGGACTTGAAAAGAATCCACTTAATTTACCCACTTACTAACTTTTTTAAAACTGTAATTTCATTATGCAATATAGTAAGCAGTATTGTTTCTGTGGGTTGACAAATACATTTGAGTTTAATTTGCCAATTCGATACATATTTTATTCATTTCCCAGAAACTTTTATTGTAGAGGGTTATTTTATCATCTATAACATCTAATAATCTAACAGAAAACTCTGGCTGGGTTTATCTGAAGGTTTCTTATGTGCCCCAGTGAATTATCCCTCTTTTTGCCACTGGAACACTTTTCAGAACCCCTGAATGACTTTACTCATCCCTGCATATTTTCAATATCTGTATTACTCAAATGTTTATTCCTGCCCAGGTCACCTTCCTATTCTTTTTCCAATCTGAGATCGAGGATTTCTCATATTTCTTTAAATAAAAGTGGTTTTAAAAGCCTTCATTCAATCTATGTGCATACTGTTTAGAATACAAGGAATTGCTGAATAAATTCCTATTATGTGGCAAAACTTTGTTGAGAATAATTCAATCAAATCTGATTTCCTAGAAAGAAAAATTGGCTATTGTGCAAAAACTTCTGAGAAGAGGAATCTGGCATTTGGCAACACCAAAAAAGACCTGAAAAGCAGAATCTCTGCAGTGCCTGGGCATAGCTTCACAGACCCAAGCATCTGCAGACATCCTCTATGGAGAAAGAGGAAACAAAGGACAGAAAATTTTTTTTGTCAACCCTGCTGGGACTCACTCAGCACAAACTTCATTATCATATGTGAAGTCCCTCCCAAGAAGTAACCTGTTGAACTTGCATACTTGGCAGAAATTGACTTCCAGGAGCCACAAAACACAGAACTAACTTATGTAAATTTATGCATATTAAATTGTGAACAATTTAAAAATCTGTGTGAGTCAATTTACATATTTTAAATATTTAAAGGTTTTAAATTATTTAAGTGATTTTCAGACTTATTATTGGACAGTAATAAAATCAATGGGAAAACTAGTCCTCAAAAGTAGGAAAGTGTGTTACTTCTCTAGGAGAAATCAAAACCACTGTAATACTTAGCTAGAACTGTCACAAAAAGCAGCAATGTGTGTATTTTATTACACCTGTTTCTGGTTCTAAATAAAAATGTAGAACAGAAAGAAAAACACATTTTAAAAAAAAATTTTATTTATTTATTTATTTTTGAGTTGGAGTCTCACTCTGTCGCCCAGACTGGAGTGCAGTGGCCGCTCCCAGCCACCGCAGCCTCGACCTGCTGGGCTCTGGCGATCCTTCCACTCAGCCTTCCAAGTAGCTGGAACTACAGGCTCACGCTACCACGCCCGGCTAATTTTTTGATTTTTTGTAGAGATGACGTCTTGCCAAGTTGCCCAGGCAGGTCTTGAACCCATGGGCTCAGGCAATCCACTCACCTCAGCCTCCCGAAGCACGGGATTACAGGCTGAGCCACCGAGCCCGACTGGAAAACACATTTTAACCAGCCCCTTTATCACATTTTTTTAAACTTAATTTAGGCTCAAGTTTAGAAAAATGTGAGTAGTTCATAAGCTCAAATGTTCTCTCCATTTCAATTAATAACTCTAAATTGAACTTGCTCTGATTTGGAAACTAATTATTACTAATAAATGCCTCTTAGACCCTTCACTCTTTCCCTTTCCTTAATAAACAGACCATCCTCCCTTAGGAGACCTGTATCTTAGGGTCTATGCCATCTTTATTTTAATATATTTTAATGGCAAACACAGGCTCTAAAATATTTTAAGAGGTTTATTACAAGCCAATATAAATGAACATGGCTTGAGGTGCAGAGTCTCAAGAGGTCCTGAGAAAGTACACCCACGGGAATGGGATTACAGTTTGCTTTTAAACATTTTAGGGAGGCAGGAGTTACAGGCAAAGACTGTACTGGAACGTATATATTGGTTCACAGGTTATAGGTGAATTCAAAGATTCTTTAATTTACAATTGGTCAAGGGGTAAAACTTTTTCTAAAATTTTGCAGTCGGCAGAAAGGAATGAATTTTAAATTAAAATAGCGAAGTCTGTTAAACAGTTTACTGTGTCAGAGTGACCAGTGTGTGACTTAACCCTTGTCTATCATGGTCTTATATCCTTTTTATAATTTGATGTCTTATTGTCACAAAGAATTAGTTTGTTAGTAGTATAATCTGTATTTTAACATTAATGGTCAGTTGTGCATAAACTATGAAAGAGAAATATAATGGAGTATGTCTGACTTCATTTCCTATATTGGCAAATAATTCAGTTTTTAAGTCTTATCTGTGGTCTCCTTGGCTAAGAGTAGGTCCATTCAGTCAGTGGAGGGTCTTAGGACATTATGTTTAGTTTACACACTGACTTTATAAAAATATCCTGAAAATTCTAGAATTTTTTACATCAACATTTTTCATTTTTTCAGATTGATTGCTCATGAGTGTTATTCTCTGATCTTTTTTCCTTTGATCATTTGTAAATGTTTATTAGGATTTGTTATGTACCAGGAATTTTGCTAGTGACTCAAAAAGCAATATTTTATTTATCCTCACAACACTCTATGAGGAGTTTATATTATTTATTCTACTTTACAGATGAGTACTCTAAATCCATGTGGGGTTCATTCACTTTTCCAAAGTTACAGAGGAGGAAGGTGATAGAACTAGGATTTAAGTCCAATCCAGATGATTTGACATCAGAATTCATTTCAACTCTTTATAACTTTGTCTCTCTCCATTTCTTGTCAGGTAATAATGATTTTAAATGTATAATTGTTTTTGACTGACCAAGATAAATTATATTAGCATAATATTAGATTAAAACAATTTAACCAGTTTACTTGTAGGTAATAAATAACAGTTGTGTTGATAAGGCAGAAGGGCTGTTTTATATGTAACATAGTCCAGTTTCTGGAGTGTGTAACCCAGAAAAACAGCATGTACATCATATACAAACATGTCAGAAATGTAAATTCTTGGTTATCTTACCAGCACTACTAAATCAGAAACTCAGGAGAAACATCAATTTGTGTTTTAGTGTGTCTTCCACATTAATTTTAAATTCTAAAATATATTAACTACTGCTGTAGACAAAATGTCAGCAAATTTGTGGACATGGGTCAAATTTACCCACCTCTTATTTGTTTTATACTTTTATTATTTTTATGTATATGAACATGAAATTTAACACTTTAAAAAGTGAATAATATAGTTGTCATAATTATATTAATTATTTAATAACTCCAAATAAAAACTCTGTATCATTAGACAATACCACTTGTCTAAAACTCCTCTCATCCTTTGGTTACCTCTAACACATTTTCTGTTCCTATGAATTTTCCTATTCTTGATACTTTATATATATATATATATATATATATATATATTTTTTTTTTGAGTTGGAGTCTCACTCCGTCGCCCAGACTGGAGTGCAGTGGCCGCTTCCTGTCACCGCAGCCTCGACCTGCTGGACTCCGGCGATCCTTCCGCTTCAGCCTTCCGAGTAGCCGGAACTACAGGCTCACGCTACCACGCCTGGCTAATTTTTTTGATTTATTGTAGAGATGAGGTTTCACCTGCCCAGGCAGGTCTCGAACCCGCGGGCTCAGGCAATCCACTCACCTCAGCCTCCCAAGGCGTGGGATTACAGGCTGAGCCACCGAGCCCGGTGATACTTTATATATTTGAAATAATATAATATTTGTCCTTTTGTGTGTGGCTTATTCTACTTAGCAAATGTTTTTAATGTCAATCATGCTATAGTGTTTATAAGGACTTTGTTTTTTAATGCTTGGATAATAAACTTTTGAATTTATGTATCACACTTTGTTCATCCGTTCATCTATTAAGGCTTCTAGGTTTTTTCCCATCTTTTGACTATTGGGAATAATTCTTCCATGTACACTGGTTCACAGTCTGTTTAATTCACTCTTTTTAACTCTTTCAGATACAAACCAAACAGTGGAATTGCTGGATGGTGTGATTATTCTGTTTAGCTTTTTGAGGAATCACCAAACTGATTTTTCACAGTGACTGTACAATTAATATCCTCTCCATCAATGGCAGAGTGTTCCTCTGTTTCTACATTCTGACCAACACGTGTACTTCACCCCCTACTCTCATTTTTTATTTTATTTATATTATAGACATTCTAAGAGTTGTGAAGTAATGAAGTAGTCTCTCTTTGGGGTTTTGATTTTTATTTCCTGAATGGCAAATGATGTTAAATATCTTATAATGTGCTTTTTGGCCATTTGTGTGTGTGTGTGTGCGTGTGTGTGTGTGCATGTGTGTGTGTGCATAGATATATATAGATAGATATATAGAGGCATAATTTTTAAAAAGTGTTTGCCTTCTTAAAAACTGTGTTCTTTGTCTTTGAGTTATAGATGTTCTTTTAAAAATATATATTCTGGATATTAAATCCTTATCAGATATATGCTTTGCAAATATTTTCTCCCATTCTATAGAATGTCTTTCACTTTCTTCATCATGTCCTTTGATGCACAAAAGCTTTATATTCTGATAAAAAATTAAAATTTTGATGCATATTTGGTTCTTTTAATGACATCTCACAAATCCCTTAGCTGTCGTTTCTTTCCTTTATCCTTTTTTCTGCCTCTCATACTAGATAATTTATATTTTCCAATTATCAATTTGTAGAATATGTCTTCTAAATGCTAAAATTTGTGTTGAATTTCTCTATTTAATTTTTTTTAAGTTTTTATGCTTTATAGCTTGAACATTTTTGTTCCTCTTATAATTTATATAGCTTTTTTGATTTTTTAAATTTTGTTCACATATTATTTTCCTGATTTTTCTTTACTTGGTTGTTTATGCTTTATTTTTAGTTCTTTGGGCATATTTAAGATTTTTTAAAAAATCTTTTTCTTAGAAATCCAATGTCTGAGTTTCCTTGGAGATGGTATTTGTTTATGTAAGTTGCTCCATTAAATAAATATTATTTCCTGTTTTCCTTTGTATGCCTTGTGGGATTTTTGGTGTTGTTGTTGTTAAAAATGGATGTTTGAATATCATAATGTTATAATTCTGGAAATCAAATCCCCCTCCCCTCAGGATTTGCTTTTTCTTTCTTTTTTTTTCCTTCTAATTATCGAAGATTAGTAATCTGGTAGTTTAGTGACTTTTCCTTACTATTTTTACAAAGAATGTATTTGTTGCCATGTATTGTCAACAAAATTTCTGTTTCTTAGCATTTGTTAAGCTAGTGTTTGATAGAGCTTTCTTTTAACACTGGCAGCAAAACCTACAAAACACCTCTCCCTGTATTTACTGCTGGGCTCTGGGCTAAGTGACATCTTAAACACATAGCCAGGCTTGGGTTGAGATTAGAGATCAGTCACAGGTGAAAGAAAGCTTATGGTCCTTTCTGAATATGCTTGATGTAATTGGCATGTGTGAGGCTTTCCAAATATTTCCTAACTCATAGATGGTTTTGATTATCCTAGTTTTCCAAAGCAACCTTCTCTTCAGCTTTTCCTTTCAGGCCTTTGATGGTATTTTGTATATATCAATTGTCTTTGGACAAATTCCAAAATATTTTTAGGTAATTTTCACCATTTTTTCAGCCTGGGCAGGCTGTATTGTAGGTAAAACAGAAAAATGCATCATTCCTTCAGATAACTTCCATACAAGTTAGAATTCAGTAATTTCTGAGTAAGGTCAGCTCTTCTTCTTCTGAAAACAGGGGCTATTCTCTTCCACTGGTAGCATGGCTGCTCTTTTCAAGACTGCTCTTCAACTAGGAGTGGATATAAAAAGGAAAGCAAAAATGCCACGAAATTTTCTTATTATTTTTACAATGACTTTTTCTTGGTTCACTGATCAGTTTTCTGCTATAAACTTCTGGTTGTTTTTCAGTGTTCTCACAATGTAGGTTCTGACAGTTTGTGTGTGTGTACGTGTGTGTGTGTGTGTGTGTGTGTGTGTGTGTGTGTGTGTGTGTGTGTGAAGAAACAGGATTTTGGAGTTGCTTAATAGAACATCTTACTGATGTTTGTCACTTCTAACTGCTTTAGTAAACAATTTTTTTTTTGTAGGAATACAACCATCCCGATTTACTTACATATACTCTTTGCTACTTTTATGCTATAATTAGATCATATAGCCAAAAAAGCTGAAATATTTACTATCTGGTCCATTACAGACAAGTGTGCTAGTCCTGGCTATAGATTATTAGAGACCATATTTTAAAATGTCAATAGAGAATCAGCCTTTGTAGCCATTTTGTTTTTATAGTCTATCTTCAAATTTAATAAGATTCTACGTTTGTTATTTAGTATTTGGTGTATAATAAAGATTCCTGATCTCTTGCTTGAAATTATACCTCAATTTTATGCTTAAGAAAAAAACTAGAATTCAGAGCATCTCACAAATGTTCTGACTCAGTAGAGCTAAGACTCACATGTTTTACTGATTCCAAAGACAGTGTGCTGTTCAATTTGAATATATATTTTTAATAATATTGACCTGCCTTCACAACAAAGGTACTATATACATCAGTTTGGATATAAATACATTATTATTTTACCAAGTAGGTTCAGATGAGCTTTGATATTCAACTTTATTGTTCTAATTGTCTGTTAGAGCCAAGAGTGGGACTATGATGTTATGGATGTTATTGTTTCTCTTTCAGAGTTCTAAGATGACCAATTTACTTTTGGGTCTTTAACCTGGGCAGCCTGAGCCTACAACTAAATTTAATCATAATATTCAGCCTCTTTTCTCTCAGTAGCACAGATGGGATCAAAGTGTTTGTTTATTAAATCTCTAATGAAACACCGTCTGTAGTACACATGTATTACTTTGGACTATATTGCATCATATCATAGTACAGAATTCAACAAAATGCATCCAAAACTTTATATTAGTTTGAACACATACAAAAACACAATTTCCTTTATCCCTACCAACTCTGAATTGTGAGAGTTCCAAATATAGCTTTCAGGGGTGGACGAAGATTCTAAGATCATCATCATAGATAGATGATAAAAAAGTAGCAGTTAGCAAAAGTTAATGACTGCGGTTTTTATAACAGAATCAATGTGTTTGCTGTTGTTGATTCTGTTTAAAATTAACTGGCATGATTTATCTCACTGACACTAGCATCAAAACACCTGATATCACTATCCCAGAATACGTTAACAGTGGTTTATGTGATTGCTTCCCATCACTACTCCCCACCTCAGTGATCCTTAGTGATCCATTTACTCACCAAATCAAAAGTAATTTCCCCATAGCAAGGCTATTATGAATTTGGAAAACGTGATTATTTCCCAGTAGATAACTTCAAATGTCATTGAGTCTATTTAAAGACAGCTTTATATCACAAACCTTATGTTCAAATCTTAATGTACAACCAAATGGGCCTAATGAGGCAAACAGACTCAAGCTTCCAAATATAATCATAATCCTATATTACCTCTCAAAATTAGGTTACAGTTCACATATTCTAGCAAAGTATGGTTTGACATTTAATATAATAGAATGACAATCATTTTTCTAGTTTACAATTGCTTTGGTTTCTACCTTTGGGTAGATGGCTCGACGGAAAAGCAGTTACATGTCTGCCAGTCTACATCTTCCTCCTTGTGGTGAATTCATACCTTATCCTCTGTAGTTCTCTTCCCTCAGACTGTTTAAGTATTCCTATTTGCATGTTGTTTCAATCTAATATTTTTTGTCTCCCTCTAGATCTAAGCAGAAATATTTCCTCTACTCTGGTTTTATACACTGTTCCTTTGCAAATGGGAGAGTGAGAATAAGGATATTAAAGTTTCCATACTATTTTTTTCTAGACATGCACTAGTGGTATTTTTTAATCACAAAGTATGATTGCTTCTTCGTAACCCCCTTGAAAAAAAAAAACCTTGCAAATTAAATTATATAGGCAGTTTCAGGTAACAATAAAAATGTAATGTATTGACCTTGACATTGGTTTTGTAGATTCAAGTCTCTAAATTATCTTGCTTGTAGTTCTTACGAGCTGATGCATATGAAGTGTTCATAAGTCAAAGTCACTCTTAATTTGTACTAGTTCCATCATTTCACATAGAAGGTACTATTGAACAATGGTGAGTGCATTCTATATACACACCAAACAGAAAGCAAAGCAGTTTTGTTGTTGTTGTTGTTGTTATTTAGTTGGAGTCTCACTCTGGCACCCAGGCTGGAGTACAGTGTCACACTCACGGCCACTGCAGCCTCGACCTACTGGGCTCAGATGATCCTTCTGCCTCAGCCTTCCAAATAGCTGGAATTACAGGCATACGCCACCAAGCCCTGCTAGTTTTTGATTTATTGTAGATATGAGGTCTCACCATGTTGCCCAGTCTGGTCTCGAACCCATGGGCTCAGGTAATTCTCTCATCTTGGCCTTCCAAATTGCTGTGATTATAGGCGTGAGCCACTGTGCCCAGTCAACAAAGCAGATTTTATAATGTAATTCTTGAATTTAGCTAGACTACTTCTACAGGGGACAAGATAAATATAAAAGTTATTCTCTATAGTTGCTTGTATAGAGATGAATACCAGAGAAATGCTGTTGTCCCTCAAATAGTATCCATAAATAAATACAAATAATATTTGTAAACAAATTTTTTAAAATTAGCCACAACAAAAGTACTATACTATTGAATGCTTGCTTTGTCTTGTTTTTAATCAAGAGCATAGATGACTAGTTCATTCAATTAGTCTTTCAGCAGAGTGTTAATATCTAAGTTATTATATGATCTGATTTTTTCTCAAAGTCTTGTTCCTCCAAAAAAAATCAGTGGTAAAAATATGACAATTTCTGAGGGTAACTTAGTATTAAATGCATATGGTGTTTCTTCATTTGCACAATGCTTGAAAACAAGTGTAAAAGTTTATAAATCAAGTGTAATATATAATCACTCTGTGAAAGAAGGATCCTCTGGTGTCTTCTGAAAACAAATATAATACATCAAAATGACTAAAATAAACCAGAAATGACTGAAATAATAAAATGACAGGCCAAGGATATTTTTAAAGTTTTACACAACTAATGAAGAAAAGAGTAAAAACTAGCATAATTATATTGCAAAATACTCATTGCAATAATATCTTATAAAATAAAATATTAATTTACAGTAAAGCACAGGAATGTATTTTTTAGATATGTACGTGTAAAAAAGATGGATGCTGTTGACACTTGATGGCGTTCTTGATTAAACCACATCTGATGAGCCTGAAAAGTATAATATATGTAATTACAAAATGTGAGTGGCTTGAGCTCATGTCTCAGTTTAATTTCACATTTGAAGGCAGCCCGTTGCTTGGGGAACTGAAGAACAGATGTAAGTGTAAAGTGTCTCCCTCTCACATTGTTTCAACTGTCACATGTAACGAATGTAGACATTAAGTAGATGGGCATTCTGCCTACTGTTGACAGGGCGAAAAATGTCTTAGAGGCAGACAGGAGGGCATATGTCCACCAGCTAAATGGAACTCCACAGCAGTCATGCAAGTATTGATAAATTTGTTTCACTTCAGGAAACTCAAACTTCGATTTCAGATACCTAATTCAATGACAATCAAATCTCTCATTTGAATATCTAAATCATTTTTGTGGATCAACATTTAATGAAGTTTGTTATTATTCCTATTTTATAAATGAAGAAACTAAAATCTAGGCTATTGAAGTAACCCAAATCACAAATTAGTCAATGCAGAGTTCAAGATTAAAATTCTTGCACCAAATTTGTGCTCTTCAGAAGTGACATTTCTGCATAGTTATTAATCTGAGTAGACAGAGCCCATAATGAATTGTTTATTGACTTCAGGACATGCTACACAAACAAAATATTTTCTGTGGTTTCACTTTCTACCTGTCTATATTAATACAAACCAAAGCAACTAAGTAGTAGACTTATATATAAATAAGAGATTGAATGGGAGAAGGAAGGAAAAGTTGGTAGATGGATGGGTAGATTGATGGAATGATAGATAAGAGAAAGATAGAAACATAGTTGAGACAGAAAGAGGGAAAAAGTTAAAAATTAGTCAACGTAACAAAAGTATAATTTGACAAATGGAAGAAAATTTTTTTCTAGGCAGGTTTTATGTCATGCAGTCACAATGATCTAAAACATATAAAGATTCAGATTTTTTTAAAAAAGATTTCTAATTCAGGCTGTTTATACCTATTCATTAAATTTATATCCGCAACAGATAGAAAGTATTATTAACGAAAAAATCTAACCAATAATAAATTCAATATGAGAGGCTTTATTTCCCTGTGTACACAGTGAATATTTTCTGATGCACAGAATAGCAGCGATTAAGGACATATTTTATTAATGGAGTAATACTGAATTCAAACTCTAATGTAAAACTTTAAATCCTTCTGAGCACTAAAAGCAATTTCTTCTGCTTAATTGCTTTTTCAGGACTGTAAGATACCTGGGTTTTTCACTCTAAATATAATTATTTGCATTTATTTTCATCATTTCTGTCAAGGTTATTTAAGTGACTTTTATCTGATTTTTTATGCTATATAGGTGACAATGCTATTTGATTTTCTAATTAAACATTCTGTAAAAGTTCAATAACAACCCCAATAAACATAAACACATGCATACACACATACAAGCACACAGTGCCCTTTTTATTCAATTAGTAAACTTTTTATTTAAATTCACTTACAACAATACACACAATTGCACACACACACACATAATTGAAAGGCTTTTGTAAATCTTTATTCCTAATTCATAATTTCTCTATCTACACTTGATTTAGTTATGGCTTATTTTTGCCTATAATATTTATATTTTAAGAATAATAATAAAATAGGTAATTTGGACCAAATAAATAAGGTTTTCATTACTTTAAATGATTTTTATTCATTCAGTATATGCACTTGCTATTTCATTTCTTATTTTTATAATTAAATTGTTAGATTAGTTTGTCTAATTATCCTACAAATCCTTAGAGAAAGGTGGTCACATATACTCTATCTCTCATATATAATTATAAAAATCAATAGGTAACATAAAAGTGTTCCGGAATGAATTTATGTCAGTTTCAACTCTTATGTGGTGTCAATTTTAAGCTTAATTTATCAAGTAGCCAAGATTATAGTCACCAAGTATGCTCCCTACTAAAACAATCACAAATTAAAAAGTAGATAACTATCTCCTATCTTACTTTAAAATCACCAGAATCAATAAATATATGTCTTCATTATCCAAATTCTCAATCCTTTGCTCTTACTTCACAAGTTACTACCCACCACACTATAACCCAATATCTCACAATAAATGCTCTATGGTCATACCAAGGGTAACTGCAATACTTTCATTTATTAAATCATTGAGTAAAGCCATTTAAGTGAGATTAATGGTTTTGTAAGTATAATATTATCAGCACTGCTGTAAACTGAATGTTTATATACTCCAGAATTCTTATGGTAGAACCCTAATGCCTGATGTGATTATATTTAGAAGTGAAGTCTTAGGGAAATAATAAAATCATGAATCAGATTAGTCATCTTTGAAGAAGAGACAACAGAGAGATGATCTCTTTCACTCTGTCATGTGACTATACAATGAGAAAACAGTCATTTGCAAACCAGGAAGCTGGCTCCCATAGGACACTGGATGTGCAGATATCTTGATCTTGGATTTCCCAGCTTCAGAACTGTGATAAATGAGTGGTTGTTGTGTAAGTCATCTGGTCTCTGGTAGCGTGTTTTAAAAGCTTGGGTTAACTAAAACAGCAATTTTCTTATTAATTTGGAAATTGTCTGTATACACTTATTGACCTTTGGTTTTCGAAAATTTACTTATTCTGTTGTCAATCTCAGTTTCCACAAGAGAATGGGGTTGATAACAATACGTTAACCACAAGATGTTGACAAAACTCAAATGGTAAAATAAATCTAAAAGCCCAATGTAATATCAGGTATATAGCAAAGACTAAACACACACTGAATCTTCACTTTGTTTTTCCTTTTTGTTTGTTTGTTTTTTGAGTTGGAGTTTCACTCTGTCACCCAGACTGGAGTGCAGTGGCCGCTCCCAGCCACCGCAGCCTCGACCTGATGGGCTCCGGCGATCCTTCAGCCTCCGCCTTCTAAGTAGCTGGAACTACAGGCGCGCACTACTATGCCCAGCTAATTTTTTGATTTATTGTAGAGATGAGGTCTTGCCAAGTTGGCCAGGTGGGTCTCGAACCCGCGGGTTCAGGCAATTCACTCACCTCAGCCTCCCAAAGGCACGGGATTACAGGCTGAGCCACCGAGCCCAGCTTGTTTTTCCTTTTATAAAAAAAGCACATGATGTGTTTTGATAGAAGTCTTTTAGAAATTGTGCACAGTAATTGATACTTTACAAGTAATAACACGTCATACTTATTACAAAGCATGATTTCTGGTTTGATCAGTTTTATTTTACATTTCAAAGTTTTACTTCGTTTTTTGGAATTACTTTCTTCCATAAAATATCTACTATCCTGCAACAAAAACTTTGTTATTTGGAATTAAAAGTAAGATGATTGAATTATATCTGGGCTACTCTAAGTGTTTTAAGTACATAGTGTTTGATTGTTAAACAACTTAATTATTAAAATGATTGAATCAGATTAACTAATTACATTTTCTAAGAACACTAGACCAGAAGCAAAGAATCAAGAATTTTATTTTTAGATCTGCCTCTCATGAGCTCTGGGTTTGGGGGCAATTCCTTTACTCTCTTTATTAATTCTTAATAGTTTAGCATTGCTTTTCTAGATATGATTGAGTTTAAATGCAGAGAAAATAATTTTAGAAAAGAAAGAAAAGAGAAAGCTCTAGGTCCAAAGAGACCTATAACCACCTCAGAGCCAGAGTAGAAAACTTAAAATACCTGCATGGCATATAAAATTTAAAATGAGGGAAGCAAGCAAGTTGTGGAAAACAATAGTTAAAGCATAACTATAAATGAAAAATGGCACCAATGTCTCAACTGAGCACATTATGGAATGGTGGGGACTAAGGATAATTAGAGAAGACACCATGCCTTAACTTGGCAGAAGTTAATAAGATTCATGAAGAGTTTTATTGTTTATGAAGAATGTGAGTACATGTCCTGTTTTTCTTAAGATATATCATAAATTAAGATTTTCATGTGAAATGTTTTAATTTTTAATATTTTGGTGACTAATTTGATTATTTTAAAAAGTACTAATTTTTTAGTCAAACAAATGTAGTGCCAACCTAATACCACAATTTTATTTTTTTATTTTTTGAGTTGGAGTCTCACTCCGTCTCCCAGACTGGAGTGCAGTGGCCGCTCCCGGCCACCACAGCCTCGACCTACTGGGCTCCGGCGATCCTTCTGCATCAGCCTTCTGAGTAGCTGGAATTACAGGTGCACGATACCATGCCCGGCTGATTTTTGATTTATTGTAGAGATGAGGGCTCGCCAAGTTGCCCAGACGGGTATCAAACCCGCGGGCTCAGGCAATTCACTCACCTCAGCCTCCCAAGGTGTGGGATTACAGACTGAGCCACCGAGCCCAGCTTATATCACAATTTTATAATTTGTTAAAGTTCACCTTTCCATCTGATGCTTGAAGAAGTAACTGGGTACATATGAACAAATGTATGAATGGAATAATTATTACTTTCTTTGGCAAGTGTTTCCACATATGCAAAATTTTTACCTTAAAAAAGTTATTGTATATATGTAATTTTCTAATTAAATCTTTGTTAGTTCAATTTCTTAAAGTAACATTGATTATATTTGATCTTTTTTCTTTTTTCATGTCTCACATTTCTATCCCACTAAAATATCTATCTTTTCAGTTATTTCATTCACATAATTGGATTTTCTTCACCATCTAGAAAGATCTCCTTTGATAAAATATAATAATTCTATATTCTCAGAATTAAAAATCTAGACCATAGTACAGAAATATTGTATATATTATATTATGTCCCACTGTGGGATGTAAATCATCTTTAAATTTTTGAGTAGATATGATAATTCAGAGTAAGTCTTGAATTCATCATGTTAAGAGTTTTAAAACATTTTCTGAGAACTTTATTTACTAAAAAGTAAATAAAGCACAATAATTATTATAAACATACTATCAACATTTAAAAAGGCATGCTCCAGTTTTCTTATTGTTTCAGAAGCTCATTCTGAACAGCATTTCCATTCTTTTCTCCTGAATAGAATAAATCTATTTTAAAGTAGTATTAATTATTTATTGTATTCATGACTCTGTCTGCAATAAGTAATTTGTTCAACAAATGTCTCGATGAATTGGGTGTTCTTCATTTCAGTTCTTTATATTCCTTCAAGGCCATTGGTGCTTCACAACATTTTTTCTGAGATTACATTCTAGCCACCTTCTTTATTGTCCATTCTATTAATAAGACAGTTGCTGAAATCTGGAGTTTCATATTCTATTTCATGACTTGTTATTTGGCAATCTCTTGAATTATCTGCTTTGGAATTTAATAAACAGATGATGTAAGTCATGAACTATTTAGTGATGGATACCATTTTCTTTTAGGAAATTTCCATCTGCAGTTGCCAAGCACAGTATAGCTCAGTGCCATGCTAACAGCTTCTCTTCTAAGGATGCAGCTAATTGTGTTCATATCCCAAGTTAATTTAAACAAGTTATTTAATCTTAAATTAGCATTCTTATTTTGTAAAGTAGTTATAATAAAACTATTTACTATACAAGATTGACAACCATCTTCATAGATCTTATGAAATATAGTATCTAGAATGCTTAGTAAAGTGTCTGACATATAATAAATACACCATACATGTTGGCCCTTGCTCTCATTGTTATTTTCACCATCAACTTTCTACATCACCCTTGAAACCTGGCTCAGGTCCTGTAGAACTGTAATATATGACCCTTGTCCCCAGACTAGCAACTGAATCTTTTACACTTACATGATTTCTACATTGTTAGTCCTAGAAATACAGAAGAGGAAATGTCAAGATAATAATGAAATGATCTGGAAGCAAACTGCTATTATTTTAGTGTGAATGTAGAACTTGATAGAATCCAACGTTTTCTAAAATATTAAATTTTGTAAACTCTCAAAATTTGTATTGTAAATATTCAGATACAAACTTTTCATTATGCTTTATTTAAATAAAAAATGCTATTTATATCAATTCAATCTTATTAAATATTACCTGAACTAAAAAAACATAAACAATGAGAAAATGGGTTACAACCAAATTAAAAGTGAGAAATTTCAAGTAAGAGGAATGATTTGCATTTTTGGCAGGATGATAATTGATATGAATAGATAGAACAACATTGTTTTACTGGAGAGTTCTCTCACTTTGCAGTTCTCTTCCTCTTTTTCTCTCATGATTGTTTTTCCTCAAAAATACAGATATAAGACTCTAAAATCTGTAGGTCTCTATTTTATTTTTAGCAAATACAAATTCTCTGGATTTGGAATGTTAGCGTCAATATAAGACTGCTGAAAACCATTTTTTCTCTCATTTTTTATATCAGGGAAACTGAACCACAAGGAGTCCTCAGCAGGCCACCTTTGGGGCCATTTGATGTACTGAATTGATAACATTATTTTTACTTATAAGCACTGTTATTATCATGCTCTGTACAGCAAATGTTGAACATAGAGGCAGGTCTACAGTGGCCTGATCAGTCCCACTCTGAGCTGACAGTCTTCATAAACAAATTCCAAAAGAAAAAACAGATAATATTTTATTTCACACCCTTAGTACCTTACACCTTCTATGGCTAGCAATATAAGTGAAAGACTAAGCTTCAGCTAATGGACTTTTTTTATTTCAAAGTATACAACCATCTTTCCTCCACATTAAGCACTAAGCAGATAGTGTTTTCCAAGTGTTTATGTTCAGATTTTCTTCCATCATGAGGGAGAAAGCTCAGGTATGTGCACATTGGAACTTGTCATTAAATAATTATGTATGAATAAAAAAGTGATGTGTATGCTTTTATCAGGAAAGCATTTAATTTGGAACCAATGGCAACAGAAGTGTGTGAGGTGGGACTGAACCCTGCCCTCAATAATTCAAGTGTCATTCAACACCATCTAGCAGTGCTTTATCTTGACTCTTGTCACTTTTTAGGAAAATTATAGATTACAGCATGCAATTAGAGAAGTGTTTGTGACATTAGCTGCATTTAACAATATCAACTTTATGCACAGAAGTTGGTAAACATATTTTTGGAAGTGTGGATTTATTAGAACTGTTAAGAAGGTGAAAAGAATGACTGCAGCATCCATAATAAAAGTTGCAGGGTTTCTGAATGTGGTCAGGGAAAATCACAGATACCAGTTTTCTCATCTAATTGTATCAGCTAAAGGTGTCATTTATAATTCTGTTATTTCATTCTCATTTGAAGTAAATGCATTCTAAATAGAAAAAACAGAAAAGATATCATGCTCAATGAGAAGGATTCTGAGTAAAAGCTAATCAGCTTACATTAGCCATTTTTCCCTCTTGAGCCCTTTTCTTTTTTTTTTTTCATTTCTTATTCTTTCTTCCTACACTCCTTTTTTTTTAAAATTCCAAGTGTAAACACATACATCATTTTTTTTTCACCTTTAAATTTTTTATTTTAAAATTCTGGGGTACAATTCAGGGTCAGGTATACAAATATTCATTGTGCAGGTATCTTTGTTGCTGACGTGTGCCCCCTCTTCCCCAGGAAGATTCCCACTACTGCCAATCCCACCTCCCCATCTCCCTATACCCCACAGTTTCCAGCTACTGTCAATCATTTTCTCATACTGTTATGATAGTCATTCAATGTCCACTTATGAGCAAGAACATGTAATACTCAGTTCTTTGTTTCTGTGAAAGATCACTCAGTATTATAGACACTAAGTCAAGGTTGCTGTGAAGTTCATGATTTTGTTCTTCTTTATGGCTGTGTAATATTCCATTATGTATATGTACCACGTTTTTGTAACCAGTCCTCTTTTGATGGGCAGCACGATTGCTTCTATATTCTTGCTATTGTGAACAATGCTGCAATAAACATACACGTGCAGGTATCTTTATTATAGAGTAATTTGAGTTCTTCCAGGTATATTCCCAGTAGGGGATTGTGGGGTCAAATGGAAGGTCGATTTTTAGAAATTTTAGGAATCATCAAACTGTTTTCCACAGAGGCTGTACTAGTATACGCTCCCATCAACAGTATAGAAGTGTTTCCTTTTTGCCACATCCTTTTCAGTATCTGTAATTTTTTGAGTTATTGATGATGGCCATTCTGACTGGAGTTAGGTGGTATCTCAATGTAAATTTAATTTGCATTTCATTGATGACTAGTGAGGCTGAACATTTTTTCATGTATTTGTTGGCTTCTTTATTGTCTTCTTTTGAGAACTGTCTTTTCATATCTTTTATTCACTTTGTAATGGGGCTGTATTTTTTTTTTTTTTCAGCACACCTGAGTTCCTTGTAGATCCTAGATGTTAGGCCTTTGTCAGACAGAGAGTTGGCAAATATTTCTTCCCAGTCTGTGGACCGTCTGCCTGCTCTCTTGATGGTTTCTTTGACTTAGCAGAAGCTTGTCAGTTTGATAAGGTCCCACTTGTCTATCTTATCTCTTATGGCATGAACAACTGGGGTTTGGGTCAGGAATTGGTTGCCAGTTCCAATTTTCTTAAGAGCATCTCCTGCATTGTCTAAGGTTTTTAAAGTTTGAGGTTTTACATTTAGGTCTCTGATCCATTTTGAGTTAATTTTTGTGTGTGGGGATAGGTAGAGTTCCTGTTTCAATCTCCTGCATGTGGCCAGCCAGTTTTCCCAGCACCATTTATTGAAGAGGTTCTCCTCTCCCCAGTGGTTGGTGGTGGAGGCTTTGTCAAAGGTGAGTTGGTTGAGAAATTGAGTGAGTTGAGAAAGAAATATTTGCCAACTCTCTGTTTGACAAAGGCCTATTCCATTGGTCTATATGCCTGTTCTTGTACCAATACCAGGCTGTTTTGATTACTGTAGCTTTATAATAAAGTTTAAAGTCTAGGAGTGTGATATCTCCTGCTTTGATTTTTCTGCTGAAGATTGTTTTGGCTATTCATGGTCATTTATGTTTCCATATGAATTCCTGTGTTGTTGTTTCTAGGTCTGAGAAGAATGTTGCTGGTAATTTGATGAGTATTGTGTTAAATATGTAGATTGCCTTAGGTAGAATGGACATTTTAACAACTTTGATTCTTTCAATCCATGAGCATGGAATATTTTTCCACTTATTTGTGTCATCTTTGATTTCTTTGAGCAGTGTTTTGTAGTTTTCATTGTCAAGGTCTTCACATCTCTGGTTATGAAGATGCCAAATTATTTTGGTGTTTTTGTGGCTATTGTGAATGGAATTGTGCTTTTTATCTGGGTTTCTGTTTGTTTATTATTGGTATATAGGCATGCGATTGTCTTTTGCTTATTTATTTTATACTCTGAGACTTTGCCAAAGTCCTCTATCAGTGCAAGAAGGTATTTGACATATTCTCTTGGGGTTTTTAAATATAGAATCATGTCATCTGCAAAGAAGGATAACTTGATTTCCTCTTTTCCTTTTTGGATAAACCTGATGGTCTGCCCTTCTGATTGCTCTAGCTAGAACTTCCAAAACTATGTTGAGCAAGAGGGGTGAGAGTAGGCATTTTTGTCTTGTTCCAGTTTTCAGGGGAAATGTTTCCAATTACTGTCTTTTTAGCATTATGCTGACTTTGAGTTTCTTGTAGATGACTCTTACTATATTGAGGTATGTTCTTTCTATACCTAGATGTTCGAGGGTTTTTATCAAGATGGGTGCTGGATTTTATCAAAAGCTTTTTCTGCATCTAATGATATAATCATGTGGTTTTTGTTTTTACATCTGTAGATGTATTTAATTATGTTTATGGTCTTATGAATGTTGAACCAGCCTTGCATTCCAGGGGTGAAGCCTACTTGGTCATGGTGGATGATTTTTGAGATGTGTTATTGAATCCGGTATACTAAGATCTTGTTGAGAATTTTAGCATCTATGTTCTTCAAGGATATTGGCCTGTAGTTCTCTTTCTTTGTTGGATCTTTTCCTGGCTTGGGTATCAATGTGATGTTAGCTTTCTAAAATGATATGGGGAGAGTTCCATCTTTCTCAATCACCTGGAATACTTTCAATAGGATTGGCATCAGTTCCTCATTGTATGTTTTGTAGAATTCTGCTGGGAAGTCATCTGGTCCAGGAATTTTTTTGTAGGTAGTTATCTAATGACATAGACAATTTCTTGGATTGTTATTGGCCTATTTAGGGTCTCAGGTTCTTCTTGTTTCAACATGGGGAGGTTGTGTGATATCAGAAAGTCCTCCATTTTCTTTAGGTTTTCAAGTTTGTTTCCATACAAGTGTACATAGTAGTCTCTGATAATCTTTTATATTTCTTCAGGGTCAGTTGTGACTTCATCTTTTGTGTTTCTGTGAGTTTTTTTGAGCTTTTTCCCACTTTTTCTTGGTCAGTCTAGCCAGGGGATCATCAATCTTGTTGATGCATTCAAAGAACCAGCTTTTTGTTTCATTGATTTTTTTGCGTTATCATTTTGTCTTCTATGACTTGGATTTAGGCTTTTATTTTGATGATCTGGATTCTTCTTCTGAAGTTAGGGTTTTGGTGTTCTTGCTTTTCCACCTTCCATAGGTGACATGTTTGACTGTTAATTTGTGATCTTTCCATTTTCTTCATGTGTGTTTGTAGAGATATGAATTCCCCTCTTACTACTGCTTTCATAGCATCCCAGAGGATTTGGTAAGATGCTTCTTCATTTTCATTTGTTTCTAGCTATCTTTTAATCTCTGTTTTGATTTCCATGTTGATCCAGGAATTGCTTAGTATCATGCTGTTTATTGTCCATGGCTTTGTGGGTTTGGGGGGAACTTTGTTGGTGTTGATATTTACTTTTATTCCACTGTGATCTGAGAGGGTGCATGGCAAAATTTCAATCTTATGGAATTTGTTTATGCTTGATTTATGGCTAAGGATGTGGTCAATCTTAGAGTATGCTCTATGTGGTGATGATAAAATGCATTTTCTGTGGTCATTGGGTGGAGTGTTCTGTAGGCAACAATTAAGTCCATTTGGTCAAGAGTAACATTGAGGCTTCGGATCTCCTTACTGATTTTTTTCTTGATGATCTTTCTAGGGTTGTGAGTGGGGTATTAAAGTCTCCAGCTCTGACAGTGTTAGAGTCAATATTTTTTTAAAGTTTGCCTAGAATCTACTTTATGAAAGTTGGTGATAATATATTGGGAGCATATATTTTTAGGATGGCTACTTCTTGTTGATGGATTGAACATTTTATCATTATATAGTGACTGTCTGTACCTTTTTAAAATTTTTGATAGCTTAAAGGGTATTTTGTCTGACTTTAAGATTGCAACTTCTGCTTTCTTTTGTGTTCTGTTCACCTGAAATGTTGCTTCTCATCCTCATAATTTGAGTCTGTAAGTGTCCTTTGTGAGATGAGTCTCTTGGAGACAATATATTGTTGCCTCATGATATTTTATTCATTTTGCCATTCTATGTCTTTTCAGTAGTGCATTTAGTCCATTCACATTGAGTTTAATTGTTGAAATGTGAGAGTATATGCCTCTCATGAGGTTCTTATAGAGTTGTTGGTATTCCTGTTTACTTGTTGTCTTTCCTTTGATTTTGGGGTTGATTCAAGTTTTTTTTTTAATCTTTTTCATGCACTTTTGTGAAGAATATTGTTCTATTTTCTCTTTCTTCTGTGTTTAATACATTCTTAAGTGTTTCTTGTAGAAGTAGTCAGTAGGCAGCGTAAGTTCTTAGGGATTGAATTTCTGGGAAAGATTTTAATTCACTGATAAAGCTTAGCTTAGCTGGGTAGGTATTTTTGTTTGAAATTGTTTATCTTTGAGAACTTTGAAGATTAGGCTCCAAGCTCTCCTATCCTTGAGTGCTTCTATAGATAAATCTGCTGGTATCTGATTGGTCTTCCCCAGTAAGTAGTCTGACCTTTTTCTCTTGCTGCCTTTAGGATTTTCTCTTTTATACCTATGTTGTTTAGGTAAATTACTATGTGTCTAGTAGTTGGTCTTCTCATTTGCTGTCTCACAGGGGTTGTCTGAATCTCTTGTGTTTGAATAGTAGCATTACTGGTGAGATGAGGAAAGCTTTTTTGAATAAATTCATGGAATTTTTGCTCCAGGGTGGTCTCTGTCTCTCTTTCTACCTGAAGAAGTCCAATTACTCTTAGGTTCGACCTCTTGAAATAATCGCTCATCCTTGAAGGTTTTGTTCTGTCTTTTAAAGCTTCTTTTCTATGTTTTTAACAGTTTGGGTTAGTTCTGTATTTTGGTTCTCAAGCTCTGAGATTCTTTCTTCTGCTTGGTTAATTCTGCTTTCCATGCTTATCAGTTTTTTATTTATTTTGTTCACAGTACTCTTTATTGCTGTTATGTCAGTTATCAACTCCTTCCTATTTTCCTCTTGTCTCTCCTCAATTACTTTTCTTTTCTCTATTAATGTCTTGATATCTGGATTTGTAGTTTGAGACCAGTCATTCTGGGGGCTCTTCATTGTTTGTGTTCCAAAGTCTCTTTCCTATGTCTGACCTCCCAGGGATCTATGTGGGACCCATATTCTTCTTCTTTTTTTTTTTTTCCTTTGTGTAGATTTTCCTCCCCCCACCTTTTCCCCCTCTTCTTTAATTTTGTTTTTCAGGGATGGTCAGGTTGTTTTTACTTCTGTTTGCTCAGTCTCCTTTTCTTCCTTTTGTGGCTCCTCTGGCTTTGTTCAATTCTGAAGCTGGACTGTGGGTTGCAGGCTGTACTTTTTGCAGCTTTAAGATTTAATTGTGGGGGGAACTGTGATTCAAGATCTATCTGCAGATCCCAGTATCCACTGACAGGTGTATGGGCACCCTGTAACCCACTTTCCTCTATCTTACAATCTGTCCATCCAGTGGGGGTATAAGTTTGCTCCCTGGAAGCAAAATGAGGTAAGAAAAAGTAAAATAATGGAAAAAGGAAGAGGAGGGCAAGAGGAAGGTGGAGAGAGAGAATAGTAAGAGAGAAACACACAGATGTACCAACTAACAATTGAAAGGGATACAAAGAAAGAAAAGAGTAAAAAAAATCTAAAACACACAGATAATCATACAAACACACCGTCCAAGAAAAATCTGCCTATTGATGTACTCTTTCTATACACAAACAGGAAGTCTAAAGAATAGAAAAAAATCAGTAAAATAACAGAAACAAAGCAAGAATGAAAATGTTATCAAAAACAGAAAGGAAAACAAAACAAAACAAAATACAAAAAAAATGAGCAAAACAGACATAACATAAAAAATTTAAAAAAATAAAAACAAGGAATCAAACTTCTTCTGAGATCATTCCTATAAGTCCAATTTCCTTTCAGTGCTGATCTCTAGCCCCTCCCCTCTACTGTCAGTGCAGGCAGATAGGATTGCTTACAACTTGGGTCAGATGTCCCAGGTCTACTTTGAAAGGATGGTGGATCAGATCTGGGTTCACCCGCTTGCTACATGTCAAGTCTGCCACTCAGAATTGACCTGTCTGTGTCCCATGCAGCATAGGGGAGGGGCTTCTGTCTCTCCTAGTTTGATGATATTACCTTAGGTCCCAAGTTGGAGGCTGGGCAGAGCTGGGTGGAGCTGGACGGGGCAATGCAGATCTCTGTCTTGTCATGAGACAGAGAAAATGGCTGTAGTCAGCATCTCCTCACTGGCCATGAGGATCCTCTCTGGCTGTCTCCAATCCTCTCTCTCCACTGATCAGATCCAAGGCTCCAACTGATCCACTATAATAGATGATGGTGTGGGCCAGACACCAGGTGATGAGAATCAGCTCTATTTGGCAGGTTCTTCTCAGGAGTGTCCGCATGAACAACAGCAGATTATCTTGTGCACATGCGCTCCCCATACATCATTTTAAATTTGACTCCTACTTTTGCTTATCATTGTGCAAGGAAGAATGGGAAAGTCATTAAGTAAAGCTAAGGAAGGGCTAACAGTTTTATAAAAAAGTGAAAATATTGCCAGTCTTTCTGATTTTCTTTACTTTCTGTTTCTCACATCCTCCAATACTAAAATAATCAGTTGGAACTTTTGGGATAAAGTTTGACTGAAACAACTTATGATATGTAGGAGGGTACAGGAGTGTATTAAGAACAAGTAAGAGAAGTTGAGGGCAGCATAATCAGAGGAAGGTTTTTATACATGGTGCAAAGAAGAGAAAACAATTCAAAAGGAAAACATTAATGATGATTTTAAGGGATTAAATTATTCCAAAATTTGAAAAATGATTTACAAAGCTAGAGGTGATGAAAAATAGCAACAGATGACAACAAATTTTGCATGGTGAGGTACATCACATATTTTAGGACTAAAGACATCAAACATGAGGAAACCAAAGGTTACTTTTATGAGTACTGGCTATGTGTTTTGAGAATGAGAGAACAGATTTAAGGTAGTAAGCATGACTTAACATTATTGAAAATAAAATAAGAATAGACTTTCATTTGTTTAGTCATTCGTGGATTTATTCATTCTTCAAATGACTATATATGTTGATGTTTCAGAATTCTGAAACCACCTGGACTTAATTATACTACGTAGAAACTTAGAATTATAATGAAATCAAAATGCATTTTGCTGAGGGGAGAAGGCTGTTAAACAAAAGTCTTCTCTCCCTTTTTTTTTTTGTCTTTATTGATAGTCACATTGAGGTCTTCATATTTTTCTGAAAAGTTAACCAACCTCTCTCAGTTTTCCTAGTTAAGTGTTTTTATATTGGTAGCACACCTTTTGTCACACTCTATATTTTTCTTATCTCAAGTAGAAAAAATATTACCCCTTTGCTCAGGACTGTAGTCTCTATAGAAGAAAAGTAGAAGGCAATTATTATAACTCTTCTGTTATATAAATTTTAGCCAATTTTGGATTTTAATTGTGGGGTCGCCCAGACAAGTATTTAGAAACTTAAACTCCAGAGAGTAAACCGCATATGTTTCAATCATGTCCTAGCTGGTTATTAGCTGGAAAATTTTAGATACATTTTATTTCCTTTCCAAGATTTTTCCTCTTTAGTACTGGCCTAGTAACATTGGAAACTTTATAGACTTGCTATAATGATTGATTATGTCAAATAGAGTTTATATTACTGTATCTGGGTCATTGTTAGCGAGTATTCAATAAAAATTAAATATTATAGTTCCTATTATTAATATACTGGGCAATAAAAGAGCATTTAAAAATTATAATTAATATTAGTAAGTGTAAAATGGTTTGCATAATCTAGAATTTTATTTTCTAAATAATGTTTTATTTATAGTCATAATACAATTTTGATGAAAGACTATATATACTTATATATACACATATTTACTCTTTTTTTTACAAATGTAACTATACTATTATATTTTGTACATCAAAATATACAAATATGGAGATTTTTAATATAAGATAAAATAAGAAACACAAAAATTATAATTCTCCCTAAAGGATCATCTTGCAGGGAAACAGAGGTGCACAAATTCTTCCTTGGAAGTCATAGGCAATAAAAGTAGAAAATAAGATTTCCTAAAAGTCAAATAGTTGTTCCTATATTCCTGCTTCTTCTATAAGTGACTTTGACTGTATCTTATATATTCAAGTGACAGTAGAAGATAAAAAATCAATTGTTATTATGGACAATCATTTATGAATAAAATCATAACTAGAATTTTCTTATATGCATCAAGTTTTTTCCAACATTTTGCCACTTAAACAAAATGGCAAGTTATATTAGTTTTCATTATCTTTTTAGAATATTAGAACTGTAAACATTTGGCTGAAGGAGAATACTGATACTTGTACAAATATATATTGAGTAGTTTTACATAGCCCTAAAATCCTTGACTTTGGATAAAGCAGAACCCCCAAAAAGTAAGAAGGATACACTTACATAAATAGTTTGAGAAATTTTGCTTCAAACCTCTTATCAGGTATTAATTTTGAAAAGTATTCCCTGACCTCACAGAATGGGTTAAATGTCTTCCATGTTTTAAACACTATGATAAAAATTACTTTTGTGTATAAGCTATCTTTTCACTTATCTTTCTTCTAAGTTGGCTGTAATTTTCATGAAGTGTGAATAATTTCCTTTTCCATTCCCTAATACCTGGTGTAGTACTTTGCACTTGAAGGGTGTTGGTAGACAATCCTCCAAGGGTCTTTCATATTTCTTCACAAGTTCTGCTCTGAATTATTTTTTAAGACTGTTTGTGTAATGAACAACATTGTGAGAAAGAGATTGTGTCCATCTTTTGCACAGACAAATTTGTTTTCTTTCTGTTAATAAATATATTTTCTCCTTCCAAGACAAATCTGAGCAGATTTGTTTATAGGCCTTATAAAATATTTGGGCTTCCTCAGCTTGCAGTATCTCGGCTCTAATGAATATCCCATGTATGAATAGCATTGACCCAGACCCCTCTTCTTTGTTCCTGTAGGACTTTGGGGATAAAGGGAACTGATAAGAATGTGCAACTCATACCCTTTGATGTGTCTTGAGTAATAAATAATGTCCTGTGTCCGTGTATCTTTTCACAACATCTAAGACATTATGGCAAGCTAACTTGAGAGCTTACAAGTATAAAAATCTTATAAAATCTTAGATTCTAAAATCTCAGATTCTTCAGTTTCTGGTAGTAAGTAGCCAATAAATATTTGTGTATAAATGTTTACATATATGTATATTTATGAACACAAATACACATGCATTACCCATTTATATCATACTGAGAATTTTTCAAAATTCCCACATCCTTAGAATGTTCTGTTTCTGATCACTTCATGTGTTTATATAAATCAGTCAATTTCAAAAGTTCTATCATAACTTTGCATATATATATATATACATATCTTTTATATATATATAAAAGATAGGGCTGGTGACATTTTGTTGATATATTATTTACAAGTAACATCAAATATTTTCTAAGGCTGGATTGATACATTTAAAAAATGAATAATTTTTGCTTTGGGAGTATAGTCACTTTACCCACCAATACGCTCATTAAATATGTTTGATGTGGAATTGACTATTTTAGAGATAATTGTAAAACACTGTATGTAAGTGCATAAACCATGAAAATGAGGTCTTAGAAAAATTACCTATAAACCGTCAAACCATAAGGGAAAAATAGATTAGCTTATGCAACACTATCTAAAATAAAAATCATGTCTTCCAGTAACCTGCAAAGACATGGAGCACAATAATAAGACAGTAAGACCACATTATAGTTATTGTACTTTCTGTCAAAAGGCCTAGTGATTTGCAGTGTGAATTAATGGGTAATAAAGAACAATAAGCCTAAGATATAAGAAAGCACAACTCCTCTTTTAATTCTGAGATTGATTTTGATTACTATTATAGATGACAGATAGTCTCTGTGGCTATTTGCCACATCTCAAAAGCAGAGTAATTCTGTGAAACTCATAGATTGTTTTATTAATTATTATTGGAAAGTACTTACAGACGTTAATGAATAACAACACATGTTCTAAAGGCAATTGTATTTCATTTAAGAGATTTGCTACATATAAATGTTGTCAATATCATCCACATAAAGGTATACTAAGTTATTTTTATTAGAAATCAGTTAGTAACCATTATATATTAAATTTATAGCCGGGCTCGGTGGCTCAGCCTGTAATTCCGCGCCTTTGGGAGGCTGAGGTGAGTGGATTGCCTGAGCCCGCGGGTTCGAGACCCGCCTGGGCAAGCGAGACCTCATCTCTATAGTAAATCAAAAAATTAGCCGGGCGTGGTAGCGCGTGCCTGTAGTTCCAGCTACTTGGAAGGCTGAGGCGGAAGGATCGCCGGAGCCCAGCAGGTCGAGGCTGCGGTGGCCGGGAGCGGCCACTGCACTCCAGTCTGGGCGACGG
>CAUYQG010053588.1:0-25861 GCA_963574415.1 Tarsius wallacei
GTCTTTCTTGAGTCTTATTCACTCTTTCCATCTATTTTCTAATCCCTGTCATATTCTGGGACCAGTCGTTGGTGATTTCCATTGTTTGGGCACCGAGGTCTGAGTTTTCAGTAGTTTTGTCTTTGGTACACTTGAAATTGCCTGAGGTCTTCCTTTGTTTTTTTCCTCATTTGTGACAGATCTCTTGTTTTTCTCTTTAGTTCTGTTATTCAGTGTCATTAGGAGAGGCTTTCCCTTCTGATGTTTGCTCAGTCCTCTATTCTTCCCTGATCTGGATTCTGGATTTGTTCTATTTTGAAATGGGATGGTGGATGGGAGGCTTTGCTGTCTCTTGTAGTTTTTGAAATTCAAATAAAGTAGGGGATGGGGTGCTAGGATTCAGAAACGTCTTGCAAATTACAATGTTCACTTATTGTGGTATGTGTTCCCTGAGACCCACTCCCCACCACCCCTCTATTTGATGATGCAAAGCAGAAACTAATGCAAAAAACAATTGATCACACACACAGACATACACACACACCCCAAAACAAACGGGAATAACAACAAAGTGAAACAAAACAACCAACAACAATAAAAAAACCCAAGAAAACTGAACACACACACACATGCCTAGCATAAAGTGAATAGAGAAGAAAAATGGAAAGACCTGAGGGGGTACAAAAAGGGATGCAGGTTGAACCCTCATACATATATTGACACACACCTTAAACGATAAAAAATGAAAATGAAAAACCCCAGAAGAACAAAAGAGCAAAAACAAACCAACAACAGCAACAAAATTGAAAGATGAACACTCAATCATTCACATTCACACATAAACAGAAAACTACAAATAAAAGAAGAAGGAAACAGAAAAAGAAAAGAGAAAAAATATTTGAGGGGGAGCAGATCAAACCTGCACATATACATTCATGCACAAAGGAAAAATATTTAAAAAACAGATGAACTAACAGTCAAAAAATTTAAAAAAATTTTTTTTAATTTAAAAAAAAAACACCTGCCCTCTTGTGGCAGGCTCTGTAATTTTTCCTCTAATCAGGTGTGTCTCCTGCAGAGCCACCTCTTTCACTCTCTCTTCAATGTCCGAAGCAGGGAAGGAGGGGCAGTGGAGGTGGGTGGGGCTGCAGTCCTCCCCTCCCGCTCTTGTCTGGTCAGGGAGATCTCCTCTGGTGGGGAGGTACAAGATTGTCTCTTCCCCAGGTATCACTGGTGTGTGTGTGGCGGGGTGGGGGCGGGGGGTTGCCCCAGCCAGGCCTATCCTGGAATGGAGTTCTCCTATTGTGACTCATGTCCAGGCTCTGCCTAGGTTTGTCCCTCTCAGTTGTGGCCCAGCTGTGTGGGTCTGACGTTCAGAGGATTGCTGGGAAGGAGGGGCTTTGGGTCAGCCCTGGACTCATCACTGATCTCTTTGGAGTTCTTCCTCATCCTTTACTGGCCACACCCTTTGTCCTGCAGCTGGATCAGGGTAGAGGGTGGAGCTCCTGGAACTCAGCACTCGTCAGGTCCCTTCAAAGCTTGTGCTTTGAGGATATTCCCTCTGGGTCATGATCAATCCCTGAGTAGTTGATCTGCCAGTCACAGAGATCAGGTCTGTTCCTCCATGGTGAGTGAGTCAGAGCACATTCCTGCCCCGCCTTCAAGATGGTGGTGGGGTGCCTCTCTTGTCCTCTTCCATTGGACTTTGCTTCTGGACTTTCTCCACAGCCCCTGCTGCCAGTCCCTTACCAGGTGCTGAAGTGGTGAGGCAAAGCCAGGAGCTGGCAGTCTCTCTCCTTCTGCACCAGTGAGGGAGAGCCTGGGGCGATATTTTCTCCCCACCGCTTTTGTCCGTTTAAAAAAAAATAATGGCGCTCCGCTTCTGTAACCTGGGAAGAACCAGGGATGAAGCAGAGAAGCTGCAGCACCAGCTGCTGCACCAGTGGCCTGGCCACTTGCTCACGAGCTCCCACTTACACAGTCTCTCCCAGCATTTTCTTACCAGGGAGGGTTTGTTGATTTAAAAAAAAAAGAAAGAAAGAGAAAATGGCGCTCGGTTTCTGCATCCTGGGAGTTGCTAGGGTCCAAGCCCAGTAGCTGTGGCACCAGCCGCTGCACCAGGAGAGCCCTGGCCCTACCCTCACTCAGTCAGCCACTCCACTTGTTCACTCACCAGCACATACACAAAATTTTCCATAAACTCACTCACTCACACGGGGACTTGCATAGTCTGACTGACTTGGCCGCCATCTTCCCGACCACTCCATTCTTTATTTGAGGGAACCTCTCAATGCTGGTGGTCTGGTAAATTTCCTCCTTCCTGGTCAGAAAATAGAAATTTAGAGAGAAGCTATTGATAACTGAAGTTGAAAAAAATCAAACAATAGATAAACAGCCAGAAAAATCTCAGTGCTAAAAATGTGTTTTAAAATGTCTCAGTGATTAAGCAATATATGTTTTTACCCATTTAGAAACAGAAATTAGCTATTATGACAAATAAAAATATACACCATTTAGGGCTACAAAAATTTTTATGGAGAAAGGTTTATGAAACATTTGTAATAGCCAAAAATAGAAGGACTATAGGATAGCTTAGCAGAAAGCTCATTAGACCTTCTTTCCTGAAAAACAACCATTTAGCTGGTGAAAACTATTGAAACACATGCATATTTAAAATCTCTGAAAATCATGCTAAGGACATGCAACAAATAGAGAAACATTTGTTCAAGAGATCTGCTAAATATCAGTAAGAAAAGTGAGAGCTGGTGACATTTAAACCACAACCTGCTTGCATCTCCTACCTCACCCCTGCTTCTTGTTGTGGAAGCTTATTTCAGGTGGATGTGGCCAGGAAGAAAACAGCTCCCTCAGCAGCCAGTTTAGAGCTTCAGTTTTACCCCAGAAGGAGAATGCTGCTGGGGCCTCTCAATCTCCCCAGCTCCATGTTGCAGAAGTAGTATTCTTCATAGGCACAGCCAAGAACATGGGCTTGCTTCTTCTATCCAGCCCCCATTCACAGGGAAGAAGCTGTATCCCAGTTGTGACAGGCCAATAATACTAGGACTTCAGTTTTCCCTGGCTCAGCTTATTCAGCAAAGTTTTCATGCTGGAAAGAACAGAGTCTACCATCTTCCTTCAGTGCTCACTCAATCAATGGGAGTTTCATGTGAGAATAAGTGGGTCACTGTTTCTCAACCAGCTGGGGTGCAATAGCAGAAAAGTGCTGCCCAGGTGTAGATGTAGTCTGTAAGGATGGAGAGTTTTACACTCTACCTGAAGCCATTGACTATCAAGAACAGAAGTTAGAGAAGTTGATGGCAAAGGGTTTGTTTTTGCTTTTAAACAATAGAGATCTTGGTGGCAAGCAATTCAGAGGGAGCAGGTACCTCTATGATACCAGTAGCAATGAGCAAAATGGAAAAGTAGCCAGAAGTTTAGTAGAAAGAATTAAGGAAAGAGAAGACCATGGAGGGCCCTCTGAAGATTACACTTATCCTAGAAGATCTGGAAAGATGACTGGGTTACAACACTTAGCAATACATAGAGCTAGTCTGAAAGCATTCTCAAGCCATACACAGATCCATCAAACTGGGAAGAGTCTTCTTGGTTCAATGGGCTTATGCATGACTTCTCAGCAAACTTTTACTGAACAATAAATGACTCTGACCCTGGTGCTACCCCTAGGAAACCAGACTTAAAAATAAATAAAGCCATTCATCCTTGGTGGTCTGGAATAGTGTGCTTATTCACAAGGTTGAACCTGCTCAAGAGGGACAGAAGGTGCAATCTCCATAGTATTGGTCCCTGGCTGAAATGAGGCAAAATCACAAACTCCCTAAAGGCAGTCTCCAAGTCACACATCTCCAAAAGATAAAAAGTAAAAATCGAACTGTTTAAGAGGGCTTAAATACAATATTTTACCAATATGTAGCTTATACTGATCCAGGGGCAACACCTAGTAAAACAGGTCAAAAGATGAAAAAAATGGGAAATTATCTAAGCAGGGTCATTATAGCCTCCATACTGCTGAGGAAATACAAGTCACAGAATTATCTCAGTCAAGTCGCTATATAAATAAAAACATGTACAAACAAACCACAAGAAATAGGTCTCGTGATGGTGGGGTCAGTATGCAGATTTACTATAATATATTATCTAAAATGTACAGTTTTCAATAAAAATTTATGAGATAAGCAAAAACAGGAAGTACAAACCACTCATAGGAATAAATGTAGGCAATAGAAACTGCCTTTGAGGTTGCCCATATATGAAATTTATGATATTAGATTTAACAAAGACTACAAAGTAGCTGTTATAAATGTGTTCAAAGAGCTAAGGAAAACGATGCTTCAATAATTTTTTTGAGTCAGAGTCTCACTCTGTCACCCAGGCTGGAGTGCAGTGCTCAATAATTTTTAAAAATGAGATAATAATGTATCAAAGGATATTAATAAATAAATTATACATAGGCAGATATTTATCTATCTTCAAATGAAAATTCTGGAGTTGAAAGTGTAATAACCTAAATAAAAATTTTACTAGAGAGGTTCAAAAGTGGATGAGAGTTGGCAGAAAAGAGAATCAGCAAACTTGAAGATGGATAAATAGAGATTATACAATCTGAATAAAATAAATAAAATACAACAGAGACAAATGAACAAAGTCTCAGAGAAATGTGGGACACCATTAAGTATATTGACATATGTGTAATATGTAACCAAAAGAGAAAGAGAGAGAGAAAAGGACTGAAAAAATATTCAAGAATTATGGTTAACAATTCCCAAATTTGATAAAAAACACTAATCTACCCATTCAAGATTCTATGCTGGATAAATGCAAAGAGATCCACATCCAGTCCCATTATAATACAAATTATGAAAGCAAAGCTGAAGAGAAAATCTTGAAAACAGCAAGTGGAAAAAAATGATTCATCATATACAAGGGAACTCCAATAAGATTAACAGCGGACATCATTTCAGAAATAATGGAAGCCAAAAGCAGTGGGATGTACTCAAAGATCTGAAAGAAAAATAACTTTCAATTCAGAATCTCATATCCAGCAATTCTGTCCTTCAGAAATGAAAGTGAAATAAAGACATTCCCAGAAAAATACAAACAGCAAATTCATTACTAGCTTATTCACCTTATAAGAGCTACTAGAAAAGCCTTCTTCATGCTGTAAGGAATTAACAGCAGACAGTAATTTGAATTTACATGATAAAAAAGTTTGGAAGGCTAAGGTGGAAGGATGGCCTGAGCCCAGCAGGTCGACACTGGGGTGACCATGAGCATGCCACTGCACTTCAGTCTGGGTGATGGAGTGAGATTCCAACCAAAAAAAAAACAAACCCCCAAAAAACAAGCATTCCAGTAAAGGTAATTATGTAGGTAATGATAAAAGACAATATAATTACACATTTTTTTCTTAACTGATTTTGAAAGCAATTACATAAAACAATATCTAGAAAATTGTATTGTGCCTATAACATATAGGAACATAATATATTTGACAATAAAACACGAATGAAGCTATATTGGAAAAAGGAAATGACAACAGATGGTGACTAAATTCACAGGAAGAAATGAAGAGAGTCATAGATGGTAAATAAAAAGCTTAATTAAAACAATTTTATAAATATATTTGAGTTCCTTCTCTTAGTTTCTCAAAAAAGACAAGTTTTTATAAATCAATCCTTAAAGCAATATATTGTCAAATTTGTAATATATGTAGACATAATATGAATAATAGAATAAAATAAGGAGAAGAGAGTTATGTAAAAGTAAAGTTTTCATATTTTGCTGGAGTTAAGTTAGTATAAAAATGAAGTAGATTCAGGTAAATTAAGTGTGTATTGTAAGTCCTAGAGCAACCAGTAAGAAAGAAGCATCAAAATATTGTTACAATTATTAAATTAATTAAGATAGTGTGCTTAGAACTGTTCACCTATGACAAAATAAAGTATAATAGCAAAGGAGAAAAAAAGGAAGAAGATAGGGGAACAATTTAAAGTAACATCATGTGGCCATCCCATGATGCAGTCTCTTAATACTCAAGAATCTGATAGATTTCAGACTGATTAACTTTTCCTTATTAGGTTTATTTTCTCCCTAAAATTAATGTTCTATTCACAGCATACCTTGTGTTTGGAGTCTTTTAAGCAAATTAATATAAATCCACATAACAGATTTTGTTTCAGTTTATTTCTGTATTAAATTTTCTGCTTCATGATCCTTCCCTTAAAAATGTTAAGTTAGTAATAGGACACAGAGAGAAGCACATAAAGGTATACATTGAGATACATACTTTTTTTGGTATAAGTGTTTAGCTACATACTCACCTGATATTTATTCTCTGATACTAGCAATATTAATATAAATAGGCACTCATTTATATGTATTTTTTGGCATTGCACTTATCCAGAGGGATAAAAGCAGCCATTAATTTTGGAATGTATTGAAGCCATTTTATGGCTTACTTAATATCCTAATAAAGAGAGGCATGTTTGTATATAGGAGAAGGTGCATACTGATTAGTTGTGTATATAATTGCACAAACATACAGAGCATTGCACATCCATAGAGCAATATATTGTTTAGAAATACATGTATTATTTATGTATATGTAATTGTGTATATTTAGAAAAGGTATATGACTTTAAATAATGATGTGTGTGTGTGTGTGTGTGTGTTCATGCAAATACACAAGAACATTACACTCTACCAGGAAGCACTATAGACATACTTTGGCACTTGGAAACATGAGTGTGTTACTGGTATAGCTCTCTGATAATATGGCAGAATTAAGTATATAAATATAATATGGCAGAATTAAGTATACAAATGAGAAAAATCAGACTGCCTGCTTTTAAGTTTTAGCTCTTCCATTTATTAGCCATGTGACCTGATATTTAGAAAATATAATATTGTCTTTCTCATGTTGAAGATTAAATGACTTCTTGCTTATGAAGTTCTAGAAAGCACCAGGCAAATACTAAGTGCTCAATAAATTTTAGCTTTCATTATTGATCTTTTGATTCTGCTCTTCCAGGAGATTTCTCTCACATATGGATTTCTTTCACATCTGGAGCATGTGTTAAATTTAGATTATGTTTCCTATCTAAGAACAGATCTTCATAGTATGTCTTTTATTGTGATGGTGTCTGCACCTGTTACACTTTTATCTGTGATCCACTTAGCGTTTGCAGATTGTGATGTCCAGTTATCAGTGTGTCATGGGTTTTACCTTGGAGATGGTTACTTTCCAAGAATATTAAAAGATGCATTTATATTACTTTTCATGGATCTTTTGTATGTTATGCAAATAGGCTAGGGTATGATGATGACAGAGTATTTTGAGACCCCTCCATGTGGTCTGCCTGTATCTTGTTCTTCCCTGATTTAATTCCTTTTGTATATGAGGGCAGGGCTGTTGGTCTCTTTTGTTCGCTGTTATGTCCTTAAAACCTGGAGTAGTGTCTGGCACCCAGTAAGGACAAAGAAATGTACCAGAGTACCTTGTAATCTAAGATCATTCACCTGGAGTAGTGTCTTGCACCCAGTAAGGACAAAGAAATGTACCAGAGTACCTTCTAATCTAAGATCATTACTTTGCAGCCTCTGCCCAAGGCCCTTGATTTTATTCTAATCTCAAACTACCTTTATATCTCTTTCTCAAAACATCTGTCTGATACTCCTATAAAACTGAATAGTTCGTTATTATATGAGCATTCCCTTCCTTCTTTCCTTTATGTCTATTGAGATGTTATCTGATCTATCTGTCACTTCTGGCGCCATCACTTCTTTCATTAGAAACCCCACCCATCTACCAGGACCAGCTCAAACTCTCCACAGCCTACCTTCCTCACCTGCATTTCTCAGCCTCTCTCCTCTGAATGCCACTGACTCTGTATATTTTTCCTGTGTTGTTCAACCATTTTAATGTTCTCGTACAGTTGTTTGTGCATGCTGTGTCTCTCTACAAATAGGAACCTTGTCTGTTTCCTGTTGGTATTCTCCACAGTGCCTGGAGGTAGCAAATTCTTGACATTAGCAAATATTTAATGAAGACCCACTCGGTGCCAGATACTGAACACAGTGACAGGTTGGCTTCATAGGAATATGGATGATATTCTCCTCCTGTGTTTTCAGAAAATATTTGCCAAATGAACGATTAACAAATTCACATGTTGAGCATCATAGTGTTGCAAAAACAGTTGCTGGACTTGGTATCGAATATACTGGGTCAAAATCCAGGTTGTGTGACTTTGGGATGACAATATCCCCTCTGAGAACCTTGGTTTTCTTGTTTGAAAGTTGGAATAATAGACATGCATTGTAGCCTTAAATGAAATAACATGGCAGGGTGGGGGCTCCTTGCCAAAGTGTTTAGACTGAGGAAAGTATCAAATAAAGACATTTTTCTTTTCTTTTTTTTTTTTTAGAAAGCAGGATTTATTGAGAGGACAGAAAAGCTTGCACAGTGGGAGGGGACCCGAGAGTGTTGCCCAAATAAAGACTTTTTTCCCTTCCTTTTTTGAATAAAAATAAAATGAGGTTTTCAGTGGTATCATGAGCATTTTGTTATTGTTTTCTAGCCATGGTTCTATCAATCTTTGAAAGGGCTAAGTAAACTTTCACATCGTCTGGCCACTGGGGATATTATGATGCCAGGCTGTGCTGCTGCTTTTTCCTTCTAGAAGCTTTCTGGCAGACATCTATTTGTCTGTGTGTTGGTTATAAACTGCTGTGCTCCTATTCCTTATGAAATACAAAGATTCTAAGATTTGTGTACTTGTATTTTATTTATCGCATACAGAATTGCAAATACTATTGTCTGTGGGAACATTTTCACTTTTGCTAAATATCCTCACATCCATTATCTAATTTGGTACCCTTGACAAGTCTGTGAGCATTATCAGATAGGTCCCAGTTCTACAATATGTCCTTTACAAATGAGTTTAGGTGGTCAGTCCAAAGTCACAAAGTCCAAAAGGGAAAACAAGGAGTTGAACGAACACAAGTCACCAGGTGACAAATGGGATGCCCTCTCTACTAAGCCTGAAAGCAACGGGATATTTGGCAACTCTAATATCTTTCATCCTAATGATCCCCTCCATTCTTTTTTTGGCAGAGGCGTCTATCCTGAGCTATGATGGCAGCATGTACATGAAGATCATCATGCCTATGGTCATGCACACTGAGGCAGAGGATGTGTCCTTCCGCTTCATGTCCCAGCGGGCTTATGGGCTGCTGGTGGCTACTACCTCCAGGGATTCTGCCGACACCCTACGTCTGGAGCTCGATGGGGGGCGAGTCAAGCTCATGGTTAACTTAGGTATCGTATGAAGTACCCTCTGCCACTCTGGGCTTGTCTTCCCTTTCTTTTCTGATTTTCATTGGTTTGATCGAATTCTTTGTTTGTTTCTTGAAAGTTAGCTGCTCACCTCTTGTTTAATAGACCAAGGATAAAACCCAACAACAGCAAACACGTTCTTCTTGTTTCTGCATGAGGTTTTGATGTCAATTTCTGGTTTCTGACAGTGGTGGTTTCTTTACTAGATTATTTATTTTCTAAGTTTCCTTTCTTGGTTTTTTTGGAATTGTTTAGCTTTGTGTAAAACACGCTACTTTGGTCCATCTTTTGATCAATCATATTCCCATTGAGTCCAGCACCTCAGTCACCACTCAAAACAGTCAAAGCTGAGGGCAGGGACAAACAGGAAGTGGAGGCAAAATGGAAGGGTGGGATTATAAAGAACTAGAGTATGTGAGTAAAGTGACAAGTGCATTTTTTCTAGTGCCTCAATGACTATTCAAATGGGGGATTCTGGTGGCCTTGATAATGCTGATATCTCCTTGCCCTTCCTCCTAGTAAGGGAATAAATCAAAATGTTTATGTTCTCCCACTGGAAAAGTAATCCCCTAAGTTTAGAGTCTCTGACATGTGGAAGGAAAACGTGGCCTCTGGCATAAGTACCCATTTTTCTTCCTGTCATTTTTTACCTTTACTTAGCATTGCTTTGTGCAAAGATGGTTGCCTCACCAACTGCTCCCCTTTTCTCACTTATACATACGCATTTTACCTTAGAATTGAAAAACTATGACAATTTCAAATTTGTAGCTTTATTGGAACAGTGTCTATTCTTTCACTGTAATTGCCTATACCAGATACTTTGGAAATGTTCCTTCTTATGGCCTCATACTCACTTCTGCTGTTGACCTTCTTTACTGGACTCTAATTGATCTTCTATGGAGAATGGGGGCCTCTTGGTTTTTGAAAAGAGAAAGAAAACAACCTTTATTTCTGCTGCTTCTCCGCGGTAGAAAGTCAATGCCCAGAGTTGATAGGATTATTGATACAACTGAGTCCAAACTTTCTAAGCTAATGGATTTATTTGGGTATGTAGAATACGTTTGGATACAATAATCCTTTATAAAGATTTCGGTGGAATGGCTTGTCAGAAGCATGGAGAAGACATGACAGGCAAGTGTACCAGATGCAAAACTATATGTAGCCCTAGGTGTCCCAGTGGAAAGGTGGGAATTTGAATCCATACCCATCTTATCCAGTGTCAAATCAACTGGTCACGCTTGGAAAATGTCTGCATCATAATCCTAAAATATCTAGGGCACAGAGGACTGTTTTGAGAGTGGCTTATTTAGTTATGTCTTTTTTTTCTTCTTCTTCTAGTTTGCAGCTTTTACAACACTATGCCCTTTCTCTTGTCCAGTCTCATTTGATTTCTGTTGTCGATGTGTCTCTTGATTATTCTTTTTTGTGTGTATGTGTGTGTTTGGTTATTTTAGGTTTTGTTTTTCTCTTTTGCTGGGTCTTTTTTTGTGTTCTTCAGTTTTCAGTTCTCCCCACCATCAACCATGGTAAATCAAAAGATGGTATTCAACCCTTCAAAGGCCCAAAGCCTGCGGCCCGCATAGCAAACAGCCTTGAGAACAGAGAGTACTGAGCAACCTACAGGGACTGGCATACCCTGTCCCTTCCACCTTCCCTCCCTCCACCATCCTCCCCACCTTAAACCAGTGTAAAAGCCTATTGTCTAAAACCAACAACCAGTAGCTATTGTCTACTCCTCACAAAAACAACAGAAGGAATTAAAACAAAAAACAAAAAAACACCCCACACAATTCCCTAACTAGTTCACTGAAAAAAGAAGATAAGACCATTTTTATCTCTGGATCTATTTCAGAGTTTAAGAGAGAAACATACAAATGAGGATGATTCAGTTCCCATTGGAGCCCGAGGGAGTACACTCTGTGTCTTTAAACAGATTTTTTTTTTCCCTATTAGATATTGTTTTGTAAAGAAGAGGATGTCAGCTGTAACAGGTCTCATATCTTAGAAGGCAAAACTGGAGTTAGGGAGAGGGATAAAAGGGATGATCATAGATGGGCAGACTCCTATTCTCTCTCGACCTCACTCTCTCACGCTCTCTGTCTCTCTCTCTGCCTCTTTTTCTTTCTCTCAGCCACCTACACACACATACACCCCAAGTTAGTGACAGATCCCATGTTTATTCCTTGAAACATTATTTTTGTATTTTAAACTCTGGTTAAAATCTGGAAGATGTGCTTTTCAAATGAACCTTGCTTTTTGCCTTGTGGCTTCTCTTGGCACACAATCTATCTATCTCCTGCTGAGTTGAATCATTTTAGGCAAAAGAGTTAGACCTCTGAAGAAAGCACTGTGCTTCTCCAGATGCAAAAGTTGTTTCTTTTTACCCTGAAAAATATGGCTCATCACAATTACTAGTTTTGATTTACTTAACTGTCTTTCAAACCTGATATGGATAACTGAACTTAAATTTCTTGAGCTTGTTGTATATATGCAACTCTTTGTATCCATGCTTTGTTCAAAGTTCAAAGGTTTTGCCTCTACCTTTTCCCCCAAATATACTCCTTCATAAATATTTTCTTTCTCTTTGCCATGAAATTATATTTCATTTTTTTCTTGGTTATAGAAGAAAACATCTACAAGCAGGGCCTGCCTTCCTGTGTACTCCACCAATACTAACATCCAACAGTTACTTTGTTCTCTCACTCCATTTCAGTCGTGCCTTTTTTCTAGCGTATGCACACATGATATTCCAGTTCATTCCAAACTGGCCACACATATAAGCTAATGTTATAAAAGCTTAGTATATATTTCTCTGATGTTACATATCTTCTAAATGTCAAGGAGACTAGGGTTTTCCAATGGCTTTGTTTTTGCAGAGAGCCATATGTGATGTTAGAAGGTGTGAGAAATATCCTGCAACATAGCACATTTTACAAAGTTGTGAAGTTGGCTATTGACCAACCATATTTTGATCCTTCAGAATTTCAAGATATAATAACATTTTATTATTGCTATATATTTAAAGATTTAAAAGACTTTGCCATATTTTAATCTCATGGTAATTTTGTGAGATAAATCAAGAAAGTGTTTTTATGCTTGCTTTTACAGATGTAAAACAAAGTATATGACTTTTCAAAGCTTATATAAAAAGTCAGTAGCAGACTGGGGCTAGAAGTCATATCTCTAAACTGTTAGATCAACAGGGGTTATCTGTTTCCTTTACAGATCAGCAGTGTGGATCAATGATGTGTCAGTCTTAATGACTTTTAACTGCTTTCATGATAATCACCTTTGAAAGATGCACAGAGGGAATCTCCATTTTCCTTAGTGCCCAGTTTGAATTGAGCCATGCTGAAGAAAAGTCAGTTGATTTGGGCCAAGCCTTTAAGATGCTCGGCAGAATGTTGGAATCCCTTCTTCAATGGCAGAAACTCTGAGGGAGTATCATGCAGTTTAGTTAATTGCCTTTGAATTCTCCACATGTTCTTTCTCTGGAAACATGAATTTGCTTACTATTCTTTACTGTATACATTATTGAAAACCCACAACACTTAGATACATGGACCTCTTCCATGCTCAACCCAACACTCACCAATATAGAAAATAATAATTTCCCCTCATTTGCTAAAGTAAAAAAAATTAAAACAGACATCTCAAAAGACATGCCAAGATTTGGGCAGAATTTTTTCAAGCAAAGAGAGAACTTTGGCTGCTGCCAAAGATATCTACCTTCCCAAATAATTACCCTGATCCATTTTTTAAAATTTGAAAACGTAAATCCTTTCTAACAAGATTGCCTACCTACTCAGAGCCTATGAAGAAGTAACTGGGGTAGATTTTTCTCCTCATACCACTTGTTCTTTAGGTAGAGTAACAAAACATTTTCCACATCTTAAAGTAAACAAATGGTCTGCCATCTTGAAAGCCCCAAGTCTTCACATTGGTTAAAAACACCATTCACTTCACATAGAACATTTAGATGGCCCAGAAGCAAGAGCCCAACCCGGCACATCTCCCTACGCTGGTTTCTTGTCTAATAATAAACTCAGATGCACAGAAGCCAGGGAAGAAAACCAAATGTTGCCTGCAGTTCTTGGATCTGTTGCTTTAGCCCCACTCTTTCCCTTTCTCTTAAGCATGCCCATGCACTTGTTTCTTCTTGGTTAACTTGTCAGGAAGGGACATTTCTCCAGCTTTGGGTGATGGTAGGCAGTCAATAGGTGAAGCCTCCACCCCTCCCTCCCTCCCCATCCTCTCTTCTCTCAGTCCTCACCAGGGGCATGGCCTCCTCTGTCTGGTGATCGTACCAGTTGCTCCAGGGCTGTTTGCTCCCACTTTTCTGTTGCGGTTGACGACACATGACAAACCTAACCGCACGAAACCAAACCCAGATTTTTCTCAAGAGATGTTCTTCTGGTGAACAAATAAGTGCTCTTCCTCCTTCCTCAGAATAATTGGGTGTTATAAATTGCTCCTATCCAGATTTCACATAATTTCCTTCTGCCCTCTTGGTTGCCACTCATTCCTTTTTCACTCACTCGCTTAAAATGGTTTACTCTGGGAAATTCAAATAGTTTTGTAAAAACTATTGGGTCAACCTTAAGAAGAAGAGCACAGTTTGAAAATATATATTTTCCTCTACTTTTCTTTCTTTAAAAAAAATCATTTGATCTCTACCTTTTAATATCTGACTTTAAACAAATTCTTATTGGAATTCCCACCATCATAAACCAACCTTAGGATCAACTGGGCAGCTTGGTAACAATGAACCTGAGACATATCTCAAATCATTTCTGCCCAGTTCCCTTCTACTCAAGGATTTCTGTGTTGACTATGACTCTTGAACAGAGATTAATACTGTGATAGATACTGTGATCTCTGGCATGGAATACCTTGTCCAGTGACCAGCACTGGACAATTAGCTACTCCTTTCTTCTGTCTCCCATCTTAAAACAATAAAACCCATTTAAAAATAAAACAAAACCAAGTAATTTTCTCTCCTCAAGATGTAGAATCACAGAGTGAAATAGGCAGGATGTCAAAGGTGCTGGGACCTCCCCCGCACGTACCTGTCTCGCCTTCTCCTGAATGTTGTAGGCACTTGATTCAGTCTGGGCATTCAGGCAGGAAGACGAAGATGGATTTCGTGAGTGGGCTGGTCTGGGACTTTTGATGCAGTAGCCCTTAGAGAGCCCAATCCACCGTGGTATTATCATACAACTCCTTTGACCCTATACCCAACCCCACCTCTCTAAAATCTGGGATGGGTGTTTGTGCGGTTAGCTGTTTGCAAGTGGCCATTTTATGACAGGAAATGACCAGGTGGTGTTAACCCTTTTCTTACCTCTAAGGATGATGGCAAGTCTGACTATGCAAATTTCTATAGCATTTGGGGCCTGACCTAGGAGAGGGTGGAGGGAGTTTGTTTTTAGAAAAAGAGAAAGGGTTAAATACTGCACTGAGAAGCTACATGGCAGATTAAAAAAAAAAATGATCCAATGTGTCAGACTGGTGATATATGTTTGGAATATCAATACAAAAATTGTGTTAATGCTACTTTTAAAGATAAATTTTAAGAAAATTAATTGTAGGAAGAAATAAAATTTAACCTGCATTTGGTGGGGGAATTTTGCCGAATTTTCCAAGTTTAACAAAATTAATATTTTAAAGTTCAGGTTTGAAACACTTTATATTAATGAACAGGCTTTTGGAAAAAAAAAAGATGCTTGGTGTCTATTGTGGATATATATGTATACCAGTATATATCTCTATACATATGTGTATATATATATATATGTGTGTGTGTGTATATATATATGTATCCAACTTTATTAAACAATATACTGTACATATACACCCACCCTTAAACTTGTGCATATTGTATATATATAAAATGGCCACATTTCTTGCGTGTGTCTGTCCCCGGAAGGGTGGACTGATTGTTTTTGGATGTCTGCAGCTGTTACCTTGAAGGATGCAATTTCATCTTTCATTTATTTTTCCCCATCTAGACTGTATCAGGATAAACTGTAACTCCAGTAAGTTTTCCCTCAAGTTTCATTTTGTTCTTTAAAAAAGAAAAGAAAAACTGACTTTATTTTGTTTACTGTTTTATGAGCTGTTTTTTATTTGAATTTTTATTTTGACAGTGGAGTTGGGGGGAACTGGGGCTGATGAGATGGGGGCTGGGTGAGGTCCAGGGCTGAATGTGCCTCAGGTATGGCTTCTGAATGGGGGCAGGTCCTCTCTTCTTTCCTCTATATGCAGAAAAGGAGGAAAGGGCACATGGATAATGAAATAATTGAAAACAGATTGAAATGGTAATTTGTTGTCTTTGGGAAATAACCCTCAAAGTGAAAAAAAGCCTTAGCGCAACCAGCATGCACTTCTCCACTACCAAAAGCTTCAGATATTAAAAGCAAAGTTCTTGACCCAGATGTGGCTGCCAACTCTGACATTTCTTTCCTGGCATTTATCACTGCTGGGGATTTTTAGAAGGGTGGACAAAGCGCTACTCTTGGTGATCATGCAATATTTTAACCAAAGACTTTAGGCACACTCTGGAAGGAAGAATTGCAGGTCATTGTTTTCACTTTATCCCATTCAGACACTCTAGTTCTTGAAGAATGGTCCTAATGAAATACAGGCATTTCTTCCCCTGTCTCAGAAATGTGCATGAACTGGAGTCAATGAAGAAGGAGAATGTGAAGAGAGATAGGAAGGAGAGGCACGAGGGAAAGAATAGGCCTAGTTGGTGAAAGGAGAGAAAGGAAGAAATATGCTTTGAGTATGACAGTATATTATACTAGTTAATATTAATTAATAATAGGCTAATTAACAGTAACTGCTATAACAGGAAATCCCAGCATTGTAATGGCTCAACAAAAGAAAGGTTTATTTCTTGTTCAGGCAAGGTTTAATGATAATTGGGCAGCTTTTCTGGACAGCTCTCTTCAAAGAAGCAATTCAGGGATATTGGGTCTACCACCTTGGAATTCTTCATTCCCAGCTGTGTCCATAGGGAAGAGAGATTGAGAAAGGGAGACAGAGAGAGAGAGAAAGAGAGAGAGAGAGAGAGAGAGAGAGAGAGAGAGAGAGAGAGAGTGAGAGTGAGAGACAGAGAGACAGAGAGAGAGAGAGAGAGAGAGAGAGCATGCACATGCTTGGGTGATTGTGCAGTATGTTTTATTGCCCCACCTAGGAGTGACATGTGTCACTTCACTTCTGCCTATATTATTTGCCAGACTTGACTCCATCCTAAGAAAATTGGACTAGTTGAACATCAAGCACACGGAATTTACCTTGTGATTACATCATTTTCATTTTTGGTTCTTCTCTTGCTAGGATCTTTCTGTAGGAACAAAAAGGAAATAATACAACTTTTCCATTTCATGTACTTGTTTATTCCATCCTATTAAGTCTTTTACAAGTTCTAGTTTAATCTTTTTTGGGGACTGACAAACTAATAAAGCCCAATTCTGCTTTGAGGGGGCAAATATTTCATCTAAATTAACACAAAAGAAGAAATTTTAAAAATCTTTGTAAACAGCCACTTAGTAAACAGAGTGCTTTATGCTTGTCTTGGCATCAATTTCAGTTATTTTAAGCAATGTCTTATTTTGCTGTGTTTAACCATTGCTCATTAGCTAGACATTTATCATGATATTTAGATCATTAAAAGCCTAATTGAAACATCCTTTTTCTCCAAAGCTTAGAGTGTTCTGTCTTTGTTTCTTAAAGCAACTTCATTGAGTTATAATGTCCTTACCACTAAATTCACCCATCATAAACCTAGATTTGAATGACTTTAATTAAATTTATAGAGTTGTCCAAACATCACCACTCTCATAGTTTGGAACATTTCTGTCACTCTTCAAATTCCCCTCCTGTCCATTTGCAGGTAATCCTTGCTCCTGCCCTTGGCCCTAGGCAGCTACTGATATGTTTTGTTCCAATAAATTTTTCTGTTCTGGATATTTCATATGCATGGAATCATATATTGATATGCAGTCATTTGTGTCTGGATTCTCCAAAAAAAATTTTATGGCATTCCAATGGAAAACTTTTTCCTCTCCTTTTGCATTGGTTTCCAGAGGGAAATAAGATGAGAACATTGTATAAAGATGAAACGTCTCATATCCAAGGCTGTTTCTAGCATCTTCTAGCTTCAGACAAGAACTGAGGGAGTTATTTAATCAGGATATCAGGACTTGCATTTATTGTTGTATCCACACTTCTTCACATATTTCATATGAGAAATACATGAGTCAATTCTATATATTACGTATGACCAACGATGACAAGTCATTGTATGATAGGTTCCACGATTCTCTCTTCTGGGAAGCCAGTGACACAGATGACAGCAGGTTTTCTAAACCTGATAAAATACTTTCTATTCATAACCTTCGTAACCATCAAAAACAGCACTGAGAAGAGTAGATGTCAGCAAAGATATGTTCCCAGTTTTGATCACAAAGTACAGAAAGAATGCCCATGGTTTAGCAGTGGTTGACCAGACAAATACATAGGTCCTTTAAACTAGTCTAAGAACTTTAGTGCAAAAGTGTTTATCTAGTGTTATGTAGAGTCAGAAAATGTTGATTTGGATTAAAAGTCTAAACTGAAACTAAAGTGATATATTATGCAGAAGAATGCAAATAAGCATACATCTTAAAAAGAATTCACAGACATTTCATTTATATTGTATATCTTCGTTATTTCATCTTTGATGCTATTGACACTTGAGTGCAGAAGGTTGAGAGGATGATGCAACTAAATTTGGAAAGAAAAGTGGTACAAGTGATTAGGACTTAACCTCTCTTCTCATTGGCTCTATGTCAGAATTCATAGGTCGATCTGTTTCTATTTAGGTGTGTAGGCCTTTGCTTTTACCTGATTTTTAGTTGTGAGAATATTTTCAGCCTGGATTTGAGAGGGGAGGGGCTTTTTCTCTCACCCCTCAGCCTTATCTCCTGCTGTCATTTCAAGAGAAGTTATAAGGCACCATCACTTAAGTTTCAACACAGAGCTGCTTTTTTCTCTTGAAGGGATATATTGAATTAAATTTGAATCAGGTTTGATTATAAGTTCAAGAAATTGTCCATAATTCTTTTTTAGAATGCTTATCCTCTGAAAAGTCACTCGGATAAATTACTGAATGACATCAGCATTTTTTTTTTCTGTTCATCTGACACAAAATGTTGTTTGTTTGGGAAATGGCTGTTGCTAAGGGATTGTGTGACACTGTATAATGGAGAGAAGAGCATGAAAAAGAAGGATGATCTTCCAGCATTCAGAGTAACCAACTGACCATGATAGAGATCAGCGATCTTAAGTCAAAAACAGTTTTCTTCTAGTCTTCTTTCTTCTGGCTTTGCTGGCTGCCCTGTCAGAAACTGGCTTACTTCCATGTCAAGGGTCTCCTACCATGAAGCAGATTTTCCATCTTTTCTGTCTACTTTCCTATCTTAACTTATTTTTTAAAAAATACTTTATCTTTCATTTCTCATTCTAAATCTTACTACCCTTGCTCTCCAAATCCTTCAAGAATACCACCCCATAAATTCTCTATAGTTACTATCACCAAACATATATTAGAGAGTGTGCAAATCAGGGTCTTTGGTTGAATCAGGGTAACTGCTGTATTTGATTCATCTAACAGGAATGTATTTAAAGACATTTAACAAAGTCCCAGCTCAGAATTTATCTTTAAATTGCAAAAGAGCTGCAAGAGTTGGCAGTCACCGTGGTGTCTTGAACTCCAGAGTGACCTGGAACACTGCTAAAGAAAACAGAGCTTCTTTCTGGAGAATTTCTGGAGGAAATCACCTGTTCCTATGGCTCCATGAGGCTGGCAGTAACCTAAGAAGCATGGAGTTCTGAAAACAAGTATGAACTTCTCATCGGTGTTTGCTCAAATGAAAGTGTGGAGAATGATTTGTTGTCTGATTGTGCCTCAGCCCTATGATTTCCCAGCTCCTCCTTTTTTCTGTCCCTTGTAAGCCATGTGCAGTGTGAATGACCATAGTGAATTCATATTAACTAAATATGGGTATAGCTTGAATAAATATAGTAAACACATAGTAATGAATTCCAGCTTTTCCTTTCTTTTTCAATCTTTCTCTCTCATCTCAGAGATAATTCCTCTGTGTGGTGACTATTTTCTTAATCTTTCTTCAGAAAAGACTGTATGTGGCATGAGAATTGTGAGTTTGTGTCTACGCCTGATTATTTAGGGATATGTAGGAATACCCCCCTTTTCACTAATTACTTTGAACTTGAAACCTTACAAATTCATCTGTAAATCAAGGTTTTTTTTTCTTCTGAGACACAGAGCAAAAAAGAAATAGAGTGTCACACAAAAATTTATTGACCTTAAGACACTCAAGTGCTATGATGGAGTTGTTTGTGTCAGAAGACAACTTTGTTGATCTTATCTGCTGCCCATACTTTCTGATATCTTTGAATTATCAGAGAGGTGCACAACAATCTTAAGATGTATAAAGGTGACATTATAATAATATGATATCTGCAAATTGTATCTCCCAAGGCTACTAGCGTTTACTATTCATTCTCTTGTACCTGTCTGCCTAGGGTCTGGGTTTTGCCTTTTCCCTTAGCTTCTTTGCCTTTTGTTTCTAAGCAGTTCCCATTTCCAGTTTTTTAGCAACATCAACAGCATGTGGATGGTTCTTGGTTAACTTAGGTATAGCTTAGTGAGCTGCAATTTATTTTACTAGACTTTTGGTTTTTCTTCTTCTTTTTCTCTGTCTTTCCTCTTGATGGTACTAAGATATATCGTTTCATCTTTAGATAATTCTAGAGCTGAAGTGCTTAGCTCATCCCTTTAACTCATAAATAGTTGTCTTAAACCAACCAGGACGACTGACTTCTTCACTATTAAAAGTCTTTCTGGAAGGACATTATAGAACCCTCTTTGGTATCCATTCCAAGAGCTGAGTAAACATTACTGTCAGCACTTTGCCTGGCCATGCCACTCATCTTATTGGAGTTTTAGTGAACGTGGAAAATACTGAAGCAAGATCCTATGCATAAAAATGTCTTATCTGTTAAACTGTGAGCATCACACCTGAGACTTCTATCTCCATACTAAATTACTACACTCTAACTTTTCTCAAAACCTGAGTTTTGAAAGATAATGCATAATTTTATTTCTCTTTGGAATGTCTTATGTTTCTTGTAACATATTAAACACTTCAAGTGTAAGTATGTTTATAGTATCAATAATAGCCAGATGTGAGTACATTAATGGGATGCTTCCTAAACATGAAACTCCTCCTAATAAATATAAATTCAGATTAGTTTTATTTTTAAGTAGTTTTTTTTAAAAAAAAAAAAACCTGGCCAGGCACGGTGGCTCAAGCCTGTAATCCCAGCACTTTGGAAGGCTGAGACGAGACGATTGCCTGAGCTCAGGGGTTCAAGACCAGCCTGGGCAACTTGGTGAGACCTCGTCTCTGCAGTAAATCAAAAAAATAAGCCAGGTGTGGTAGTGCGCACCTGTAGTTACAGGTACTTGGAAGGCTGAGGCGGAAGGATTGTCTGAGCCCAGCAGGTTGAGGCTGCCGTGGCCATGAGTGTGCCATTGCACTCCAGCCTGGGTGACAGAGTGAGACTCTGACTCAAAAAAGCAAAAAACAAAAACAAACAAAAAATACTTGTATAGGAAATAAAGAGACAAAATAGTGAAAACTCTCCAACCTACTCCTGATCCTAGTCACCAAACTCCCTTTCTCAGAGGCAACCATAATTATTAAGCTTTTTGGTATATTCTTTCAGGCATAGTTTATGAGTATACAATGCGCAGTTATAATTACATCTTTCTCTTGTTCCTTCTCTTTGTCTTTCTTCTCCTCCTACTTCTTCTTGACACAAATATTAACACATTCTTCTACATCTTTTCTTTTTATTTAAAATGTCCTCGGGACTGTTTCACATAAGAATATAAAGGTCTGTTGTATCCTTTTAAATAGTTGCATACCATTCCATTTTGTGAAGATATCATATTTTATTATATCAGCACCCCACTGATATACATTTAGGTTTTTCTCAGCTTTTTACTACTATAAAAGTAAGAAAATGGTATATTTTTGTTATAAGTTTTTACATACATGTGTAAGAATGTTTACAGGATAAATCTCTAAACGTGGAATTGCTGAGTCAAAAGTGAATTGCGTTAAAAATGCTGATAGATATTGTCAAATTGCATTTTAAAGATTTTGTACAAATTTAGACTCTTACCAGCAGTATGTGAAAGTTTCTTTGTCCTTACCCTTGCAACACACATTATGCTATCAAACTTTTTACTTATTTCCTCCAAATAGCTCTTCAAAATGTTGCTGTCACATATTCAAATGAGAGTCCCTTACCCATAGATATTTACCTTTTATTCTTTTACTTCATCAAATATATGTGGGGACCATTGTCATTCGACTTTGGTTACCACTTATACCAGAAATCTTTTCATAGAAACCTGCTATAGCATTTCATATGTTAGGGTTTTTTTTTTTTTTCTCAATAAACTGGAATATTGTAGGAAAGTGGCAATATGTTATAGTAATTTTGTGTGATTTCTCTCCTGTATTACTGCTGGTATATGTTGGAATCTCAGCAGAAAGAGTCATCTTAGTGCAATTACAAAGAGGAAGGAGAACTCTGGAGCCAAATATCCTGGGTCCAACCCTTGTCTGTAATCACTTATGAGCTATGTGTGTTTGGACAAGTTACTTCAACTCTTAGTTTCCTCAGTTGTAAAATAGGGATACTTATTTGAATAAGAACAGAACCTGGCATATAGCACAGGCTAAATATATGATGATAATGAAGAATACCATCATAATATCTCAACTAAAATAATTCTCTTTTGAGAGTTGCACTTATTCAAGACTTGATAGCCATATCGTCTTAGAACCATACTTGCCAGTAGATTAATAGATGCTTTTGAAACAAGCATTTATATTTTCTCTGGCCAACTACTCAGGGCAACAATAAACTTCCTTCCAAGACCAGCAAGGTTGCATCAGATTCTGTCATAACATTACTAATAAGACTTTTGATGAGACCATCTTTAGCATGTTGGATATTTTTCCCCCTCAGTGCATTATGTTAAACAGATACTTAGTGTTAATCCAGAACTAATAAAAATACCTTGACTCGTGTATGAGTTCTTCTGTACTTTATTTTGGGACCCCGATATCATTTTAATAATAGCATAATAGCGTTCTAAAATGAAAATATTATATGTAAAGTGCACAGGTATGTTTAGGAAATATCATCATATTCATGACTTTAAGATCCCCTAGTATCAATTTTATATATTCTAAACAGGAACTAAAGCAAAATATAGTCAGGGAAATAAGAGCTTTGCAGGAAGGGTATAGATTTCTGGTTAAGAGCATTACTGCCTGTTCAGCTCCCTTGGAACATTTCTGTTCATGGCTTTAAAAGTCACCAAGTTTGTGCAGACAATGATGAGAAAGGAGGACTAGCACTAGCTTACTAAGAGTATAGAACATTAATCCTCCTCATGGGAGATCTTGCATTTTGGTCTCAATCAGTTTGATGAAGCATAACATGATGCGTCAGTATGTTAAAAGATTCATACCTGGCCCTTCAGGTAATTGAAATTACACATATGTTATGGGCTAGTGGCTCAGTCTTTATAAGATCTACACTTGATGCCCACAGAAGTAGAAAATAATGGTCATTTAGCAGTTATAACTACATTTACCATCCATCCTCAGCTTCTAGGAATGTCCTTTGAGAACGAATTGAAGGATACAGTAACAGAAGAAGAAACTTTTCCTTCAGTGGCTTTACCTAAAGACACGTTTTCTGTGATTTCAAAATGGTCTCTGGGCTCTTAGATGCACATATATTATGTTTTGGCTTGCTTCTCTTATGTACAGAAAGCTTCTGGTGTGGGGAAGCCTACTCAGGGTGGTACTTTAACATCTCAAATTCATATGAAATTTAGAAAAAATACAGTGATTGAGATGTAACACCTAATTAAAAAGTAAATAGGATGTGAGTTTGAGGCATTGGATTGTAAATAAGTGGGTTCCAAAGGAGAGTGTGCTTTGTCTCCTCAAAGGAAGGAGCAGAAGAAATAGCAAAGGAGGAGAAAATAGATTTAAGTTAAAAGCTTAAGCCCTCACAAGATAGTCTTGTCTGGGTTGTGTTGCTATAACAGAATACCCGAGTCCAGGTAGTTTTAAAGAAAAGACGTTTATTTGGTTCACAGTTTTGGTGACAGAAAGGTTTAAGACTGAAGATTGAGCAGCTTCATCTGGTGAAGATCTCACGCTGCTTCCTTTCTTGGTAGAAAGAGGAGGATGGTAGGTGTGTGCAAAGAGATCGTATGGCAAGAAGGGAAGCAAGAGAAAGAAACCAAGGAAGATAGACTCTTTTTAACAACCTGCTCTGGAGGTAACTAATCCACTCCTGTGCACAAAAAACTAAAACTCATTCACTCCTGTGGGAGGGCATTACTCTATTTATGAGGGATCTTACCTCGTGACCCAAACAACTTGCGCTGGACCCAGCCTTTCACAAAAGGGATCAAATTTTAACATTAGTTTTTGTGGGAAAACCATACTCAAACATTAGTCAGGTATATTGATATAAACAAAGTTAATAGAGCTGCCAAATTCTGGGAAATATTGCTAAATAAAGAAGTAACATTTTTTTTCATTCTGAACATCTTAAAAACAGGCATATAATTTACCAATTTAGAAATGTTCTATTGTGAAATATCAGCAAAAGAGGCAGTATATTGACTCATAGAACTGTTTATCATTCATGATTTTACAATTTCGTCCACTGTGTTTATATAAAACTAATGTACCTAGTTTGACTATATATATAATATATATGTATGCTATATGTGTGTGTATACATGCAAACACATACACACACAGAGAGAAAGAGAAAAGATAGAAAGTATCTTTTGCCAGTACACCCTAAAATTTTACACTGATGTCTGTCACTATAAGATTTTTGTGACATCAAACTACCTAGGATAAAGTATATGCTCAATAAATAATTGTTACATAAGTCAAGTAGGAAATTTTATAAATTCCTCCACCTTAATTTATTATTTATACAAGTATTATTAGAATGCAACATGAGAGGTACAAGTCTGACAATTGTAAATGACAACTTTTTGTCCTTTTTTTATTCTAAAAGGATTAAATTGTGGAGTGAATTTGTCTTCTTATCTCTAATTATCTGAAAAAAATATTACTTTCTCTGCAAAATAAGAGATTTCAAACAAAATGAAGATTTTCATGAAGTCTGATTTGGCCATGTTTTGGCTGGGAGTAAGGGAGACTTCATGAAGGAAGAGGAATGTGTATCTGTAAATATCACACACTGTCACTCTCCTTAGTCTTTGTTCACTTATTACATGAATATTTACTGAGAGGTAACAAGGTTTTAAGTGCTGAATTTTACTTCTAGGAATTTTATACTGTGGATTTCCAAGGAAAATGCAGAAGACATTCTCATAGAGTGAGCAGCTTCTTCCCCCTACCTAATTCTTCCCTTTTTTTATTTTTCTTCTCATTTTATTGTTATTCTCAGAGAAATTGAACTACAAATGCATGCATCTCTAAAATCCAGACGGAGCTCATGGATTTTGTTCAGCGCTGACTCAATATTCAATTCAATGTAATGGTTTCTTTTTCCACAAAGTGTATGTATCCCTCGTGTTGAGGCCCTAGACACTGGTCCACTTAATCAGATGTTTTTTTATTTTTATTTGGTTTTATTTTGACTTGCTTTCCATCATTTGAATACCTGCATGGAGCCATGGAGCCAAGCAAGCTATGTTTCTGTTTCCCTTTCAACAGCTGATATTTCAGGCACTGTAGTTTTGAGTAAAAATACTGTTTCTGTTTTTCCTTCTACCTTTTGGAGACTTCTGTGTATACTGCTATGCATTTTACTTGTCCAATTGCTATAGTCAGGTGTGAAAGGTGACAAATACGGAAAGTACAGTCAGCCCTCTATAACTGTGGGTTCCATATTCACAGACTCAAACACTTGGGAATCAAAAATTTGATAAAAACCATACAAATAATAACAATAAAAAATAAATACAAATTTATAAACAGCTACTTACATAGCCTTTACATTGTGTCAGGTATTATAAGTAATCTAGAGATGCCCTAAAGTATGTGTGTAGGCTATATGTAAGTACTCCAACATATTATGTAAAAGACTTGAAATCCATGGATCTTGGTATTCACGGGTGCCCTGAGATCAATCCCCTGTGAATACCAAGAGACAACTGTATTATTTTTAGGCATAGTTTGTATTTTAAAAATGAGAAAGTATTAAAATAATTTAAAATGGAGACCACACCTGAGGAGTCGCTGAACAGACAAAGCTAGTTAGACCTCCTAAGTGACCTTAACCTTGCTTGATTTGTAAATATAAGCAAAACTTAATTTGAGCCATTTTTTGTGAATGCTTATAGTAAAGAAAAACAGAACTTAAGCTCAACCA
>CAUYQG010053591.1:0-10116 GCA_963574415.1 Tarsius wallacei
AGGGATTAATGGCAATAAATATCTGTCTGGGGATGGGGGGACACTTCTTATCAACAAGGGTGCCTGAACGAGACATATTTGTGTACCTAACCCTTAACTGTACCCCTCAATATCACAATAAAAAAATATTGTATAAAAAAAAGAGTTAAAAATCTGCTCTTTTCCTAGAGTTGAGTATATAGTTAAATAGAAATTAACTCAAATGTTTCTAGTTAACTGGGGCTGAAGAAAAAATGCTCTAACCATTGTTTATAAAATTTTATATTAGGATATGTTGGCCCATAAATGCCACAAAATCATCATTTTGGATTCTACATAAAACTATATTGTCTTGGTAATAAATTGCAAAGAGCCATATTGACTTCAAAGTACATGCTACAGCACTGTCTAAAAGAATGTTCTGTATTGATGAAAATTTTACAAGGGCTGACATAGTAACTAATGAACACCTGAAATGTGCTTAATACAGTTGAGAAATTGAATTGCTAGTTTTATATAATTATGCTGAATTTAATTTTAAATTGAAATTTGTGTGGCTAGTGGCTTTAAGAGCATGGCTCTTAAATTAGGTTTTTATTTTGTTTTTCATGATATGAGATTACTTTATTGTGATATCCTCTTAGCTAGGTTTCACTAGATAAAAGGTAGTAAGTGATAATTCCACCATAATGCACATAGAGAAACTCAGTATTTCTGCACTGTCATTTGCTAATCAGAAAACCTCCCTTTCAATCTAGAACAATCATTCGTGCCTATAGAGATTATTGTGTTGGACTATCCTCTAGATACCTAAAGTGGTTGATTGTGATTACAAGCACTCATTTTCCTAAATAAGTGAGTATTTTTGGAGAAAGCACTAGTAAGGGATAGAATTTTAAGCTGTTGCCAATGATTAAGGTCTCACTTTATTGGATACTCTTACTCGATAATTGGTTGGAAATAAGTTAGTTAAAGTAAAAAAGAGGCAGCTCCAGAAAATATGAATCACAGCGTGGAAGGGCAGGAAGGAAGTCTTAGGTAGATATAGAGATACTGAGAATCAATGGGAAAAGTGGGAGGAGATACCCTGAGAAAAAATATTTCTGAAAGGAAAGATGGGAAGGACCTAAGACAACATTCACTTATTTTACAGTTCAATCCATTCTGCTCCACTTTATATCCTTCTCTTTTCATTAAAGAAAAATATTGTGGTGCTGTTTCTAATAGGGTGTAGGTGTGTGACTAGAAGGGTCATTCCCTGACATATCTTTTCCAAATTAATACCTGTAGTCAACTGATTATGCACTTTTCACTGTTCATATCTTTTTGCTTTACTATTTATGTAATAACATACTCAAAAGCTGGTCAGAAAAAAGTTAAATCAAGGTCATTCCTTCTGCTGTGTTTGGATGTTTAGTCTTTTAAAATTTTTACCAAAGAGCCTCAATGATTTCCTTGGTGCTTTATCAAGATGATTTACCTTTTCATCCTATTAAAGACAACACAAAAAATACAAAAAGGAAGAAGAAATGGTAGAGGAGGAAAGAAGAAGAGACGGGGAGTAGGGAAGATGCAAAAACAGGTAAGGGGGGAAGGAAAAAGGAGAAGGATGAGAAGAGAGTTGAGGAGGGGACTGAGAGGAAAGGATGAATGAGATAGGAAAGGTAAAGAAGTGACAAGGAAGAAAGTAAAGGAAAGGAATGGTTTGCTAAAAACTCTTGTGGCATGCATATTGTCAGTAATGAGACCAAGGTGCTGCTGTGTTTAATGATGCAGCAGAACATTTAAGTGATAAGGAAATAATTACAAAGCTACCTAACATTTCAGCCACAAAAAAAAAAAAAAATCCAGCTTTCATCACAATAGATGACTTTAAAAGCCTACTAGTTTTTTTTTTATGTATTTAAAAGTACACAATGAGGTCTTTCCTAACAGCTCACTAGGATAGCAATCATTAAACCAATATTGTTGGTCTTAGCACCCCTTACCTTTGAGCTATAAACTCAAAGCAAATAAAAGATAACATGAAAATCTAAAGAAAAAAAGTATAAGTGTCCAGCATGTCCCTTCCTGAACTTAGCAATTTTTTTATAGCTTTGGCAAATCTGATACAGAACATTAATAATAAAATTAAAGTCAAAACAATGTATATCTACATAACCAGACTATTTTTCAAGTAGATATTGATCTTATGCAGTGTGATAAGCTATTAAAGAGCACAAACTATTTATTTTAAATTTAGCAATACAAACGCCATTTTTAAAAATTCAGTCATTGAACTTCATTCCAGACTTTTTAAGTTAGGATATTATAAAATACTATTTTACCATTATGGCTACCAAGCAAAAGTATGGTAAGAACTCTTGGTCCCTTTTTTGTTGTTGTTTTTTGTTGTTGTTTTTTTTGCAGGCAAAGGAAAAAGCAACGGAATGTGAAGGCCAGATTGTATAAAGGAGTATCTTATCTAGAGAGAGAGACAGGTAAGGGTACATATCAGGATAACTCACAGGAAAGATGTATTGGGTGCTGATAAAAACCAATTTAGGTAAAAATGGATGGAATTGTTTTTTGTAATCTGGATGAGAAATGATTAAATTTAAAGGCTTTTTAAATTAACTTAGTTGTGACCTTGCCTTCTATTCCATATTTGAAGATCTGGTAGGGAAAAAGTTTTCAGATACTTTAAAATACGCTCAGGAATACCTAAATCAAAAGAAAATAGGGACTCTTACTATTGATGAAGAAGCATAAAGCATTTAACCTCCCAATTTTAAGGGGCTTTTATAGTCAGACAAGGCAGTTTGATACTCCATGAAGAAAATTCTTTAGGGCCAAGAACCTTGGCTAATATTCCCTTTGAATCAGAACCAAATATTCTCCTTCTAAACATAGGTGACTCCAAAAAGGTTTCATGGTACATTGTAGCCTGACTGCATAGGTAAAGTGACCCTATCTCCAAATAGATCACAATGAAGGCCAAGGATAGTGGTCTACATTAAGTCAAAATTATTTCATGCCTTCCCCAGCTCAAGATACTCCTGCTGTTTTATGACACCAAAGATGACCACAGGTTATGTAGCAGGTGGGCAATAACGCTCAGTCTCTTGCCCTTTCCTCATTAGTCTCCTGAAAGCACAAAAGAAGGTCATGGATGCACTTTTCATTCACCTCTACAAAAACAACTATCACAAAACACTATACACATTATACTTCACTACAAATATTTTAAGTCCTATATTTAAATTAGAAATATTCATGCTTACAAATTCTTAAACAATAGAAAATATTAACTAAAACAGACTATTCTCATTCCACTCAGTATGATGTGCCTCTCTTTGTGCCTCATTCTTTTTTTTCATAAAAGTGTCAATTGATCTCAATTGATGCCTTCTATGTCCCCAGGTCACTCATCCGATAGCTGTATCTATTTATTACATTGCCTTGTCCATCGTGAGAGTTCCTACTCTACCTCTTGTCTCCTTCCCTGGCTGTAAGACTAACTCAACATTCACATACCCAAGATAGTAATGTGAGAAGAAAAATATGGTTAGACTCATTCTAGGCATTGAAGAAAGCCACTCTATCGATTAGAGATAGCATGGCTTCCATGTGAACCAAATAAGATTAATCTACCTCCCATAATGCAACTATCTTTCTCCAAAATTCATGAATACCATCAGGTTGCTTAACAAATACAATCTCCAGCATCTGCACAGCAGATCCACACATCTGTACTATATACATTTTCACAGGCTGCTTTTCCATCTGCAGGACATGACATATGCCAGTTGATTGGCTTACAGTAGGCTTGGAGAGGAGTCAGACAGAGTGTTGTCAGGCACCTTACGTCTATTTATTGCTTTCCACATTTTCCCTTGCTCTAAGGCTTTTGGTCTTTGCTCTTTGGGATCCTGCCTGCTAAATTATTCATTTAACTTCAAGTGGTCATTTGTGGCTAACAGAACTGAGATTTTGTAAATGTATAACTTGCACTTAGATGACAGTAATCAACCTAAATTACCAGGCTTTACTTTAATTGTAATTCTATCCTCCATTTCACAAGTTAAAAGCAGAGCTGTTATCAGGTGATAGGAACTAAGTAGAGGGCAAGTCAGCCTGAAATTAGCCACAGGGTTTGTCCAGGACTGGCAAATAATGTGAGGGCCCAGTGAAAAGTTGAAATGTGGGGCCTCTTGTCAAAACGTATTCCGAATTCCAAGATAGCAACCTCAGAAAACTAAACCAACATTAGACTCTTCTATCTATGGGACCCTATGCAACGGCACAGTTACATACCCATGAAGACAGTCCAAGATTTGAGGAGGAAAATATGAGACATTTTTATCATCTCTTTAAAAATATTAATCATAATTATAGAAACTAATCTGTTGGCAATATTTTCATCATAATCAATAGTATCTTCATCAGAAAGTTTCTGTCTAGAATTTACAAAGACTTTTTCCTTTTCAGTTGGTCTCAGAAAGCTTAATTATGTTTCAAAATATAATTGCCTGCACCTCTCTTGCCCTTCCAAATTTTACTAAAAGTTCTGAAGTCTGCAAATAAAACTTGTAAATAATACATGGCTGGATTTAGGAAACTCTAACTTTTAAATCTGACAGTGAACATCTGCCTCTAACAAAAGGCTTAGGTGTTAAACCCTAGGAATAGCATGGCCACTGCACAATGTTCTCCATTAAAAAGCAATTATCAATATATTAAGAAGCAAAGCATGGTGCTATACTATGACTCACACCAATAACCAAATTTTATCAAACTGCCTAAAAACAAAGAATCCTGAAATTTACTACTCTTCATGTCTTGATGAAAATAAAAACAGATTCCTCTAAATTAAAGCAGGAATTCACATGACCAAACAGTAATAATAATTGTTTTATTAAATTTTTAAATGTAAGAAATACAATAATGACTCATAGGCTACTTCACTTTTCTTGATTTCAGCTTATTCTGAGAATATTTCTAAAACAAACATCATTCCATTTTGAACAAAGTGCTATATCCATCAGACTGACCATGTTAAATGGAAAGTTTAAAACACGTGGAAGAAACAAAAGAAAAGTAACTGAAATATCACCTTACATAGTAAATATAACCTTCAAAAGGTTTTGTGATAATATGATTGCCCAAATTTCTCAGCTTGACATTCGATATGGTTCTTCAAAATTGGTTTCCCTTTTTTTATGGCTGAGTAATACTTCACTGTGTTTAAAAACCACATTTTCTTTATCCAGTTATCCATTAAATATGTACACATATTATGTACTCATAATAATTAAAGATTTAAAAAGTATAAAATCTGGTTTCCAAGCTAGAGTGTCTACTACTCACCTGTTGTAGATACCGCAGTACAATGTTAATGAACATGTGCTGAAAATTCTAATTTTACTGCTGAAGAAAAGCAATATCAGTACACTCTTGGAAAGAGGAAAAGATGAACTTAGAAATACAATTTCCCTAAGAAGGAAACAGGCTTTTTTATTAGAAGAAAATGATAAAGCAAATCTCAAACTTAAAAGCACTCTTCCCCAGATGCACTATGAAATGTCTTGATCACTACTAATAAGAAAGTTGAATTTATAAGGTCTTAAACTAAACAAAGCACACTGATTTACTGATTAATCAAACTGAACTGATATGACAGTCCCATGTAAGACCAACTTCAATTCTGTTCTGCTATTCATCCTTAATGGTATGTTCCTGGTGAAGGTTTTCTACTGGATAAGGACACTCTTACTAGTAAATAATCTTATTTAGTCCTTATTTGCCCACCTAAGTTGCAAACTCTTATGTATGTATAGGCCTCAGAGTTTATAAAAACCCCCTTTAGATAACTGTGAAAAGTTATTAAACATTCTATCAAAATCTCCCCATCCTTCAATACCTAGCTCAGTTCACTTTCTGTAAAGCCTTTACTGCTTGCTTCTTGCTAGATTATAAGACGCTTGAGAACAGACCCTGGAGTGTGGATTCAACAAATATTTATAGTACGTGTGCTGTGCTAACAATTTATCCCTTCATTATCCTCACACTTGTATATACCAAACAACATCTAGAATAAAATTCAAAGAATGATTAAAATGCTTGTTTCTGGGGGGAAAGTAAGGATAGATACAAATCTAAAAAAAAAAAGAAAAAGAAAAATATTTCCCTAAGGGGAAAAAAAAGTAAATGAGGCATTCCCCCACCACTACTTTTTTAAGTCAGCATTTACTTTAGAAGACTTGTCATGGTGATTCTTTCTCTATCCCTTTGAAATACATGTAAATCATTTTAAAAGCTAAATAAGCTTGCCAGCTTTTCAGTCCAAGAATGTCTTTCTCAAGGACCTGGGAGCCATCTCTTTGAAATGCTATCATCAAAGAAGGTAGTGCCCCATTTCTCAGTTTCTATGGGAGGGTAGGAGCCTAACTTTCGTGAACGCCTGACTCCAAGTTACAAACCTATCTTCTGTCATAAAGATATTAAAAGTTTAATATTCCTTTGGATAAAGGCAATTAGCAAACACAGATGGTCACCCAAATTGCCAGGTGAGTTTAGAATGAACTAGGTGTGCAAATGTACTATCAAGTCCTTGAGGAATAGTTAATCATTAATCTTGGGAACATATATATAATGAGTTGTGTCTGCTTAGCTATATAAAACAGTGAGATTTCTTTCTGTCTCTGCATTTCTTTAGCAGATTTCCTATGGTGTGCATCACATTCCAGTTTAGTGTTTATCAATAACAAAATTGTTTTCCTTTGTAAAGAGGTTTATATGGGTCGGCAGGATATGTTGTTTTAAATTATATTTCTCTAAAACTATCTGGAGATCATTGTACATTTAAATTAAATGTACACATGTAATAACATCTGAATGAAAAGGAACACAATAAGAAAAGGGAGAACAGAGAGGGAAATTTTGGGAGAAAGAGAAAGAAGGGATAAAGAAAAAGAAAAAAGCTAATGATAAAACTCAACAAAGAGCAATTCCAGTTAGAAAAAAGACTTCAAAAAAATTAATACTTTCTAACAGGACTCTAGAATCAGAGGCTTTAGAGATTTAACATATTGTCTGCTAGGTAATTATAGGACAGAACAATTAAGACAATATCCCACTCGTAGGAAAAAAACCTACTCAGCAATTGATCCAAATTGAAGTCACAAGTCAAGTGTATAACAGGTCTTAACCTTTATTGTGTCCTGGACTCTGCTGGCAGTCTGGTAAAAACTAAAACCCCTTCTCAAAACAACTGTAGTGCATAAAATAAAAGACATAAGTTTAAAAGGAACCAATTCACAGATATAATTTTTAATTTAGCATATGAACACATGAAACTAGACCTAGTAGTGAGCTTAATAACTTCCATATTTTAGTGACAGTGAGAAGCATAAATGATACTTTGCATACATGTAACGTGGTATCAAAATATCTGTAATTTCTATAGATGACAGTCTTAGGTGTCATTAGCACTGTGGCTTGCCACCTACTGATGCCTAAAGAAAGTGCTGAATTTCAGATAGAACTTTGAAAAGTAAAGATCCAATTTTTTTTCTCATGCAAGTTTACAGACACCCTGAATTCTGTGTATGAATCCCCATGGACTCCAGGTTAAGACCTTCTGGAGGAGTTGTAACATTAGAACTTAAAGTCAATTTTGCTACCAGAGAAACTAAGCAACGTTTACCACAACGGATTCTGCTCCGGGAAAACAAACCACTTTCCCTATTCTAAAGGAGCACCTATCTCCTTAATGTCCTCCCTACATTGTAAGGACTTGAATTAGCACACCTATAAGAGCCTTAAAATGACTGCATGTTTACATGAATACTCAATCTAACTAAAAAATACACTGCAGTTACTAATACTGTATGATCTAGGCGAATGGTGCTCAACATTTAATGTGCATAAAGACCACCTGGGAAGGCTTGTTTCTTGAAAAGAGTCATGACGCCTCCATTAGAGGAGGTCTACGCTGGGGAACAGAAACGTTCACTTTTATATAACATCCAAAGTGATTCTTATGCAAGTGGTTAATTACCAAACATTTGAGAAACATCAACAGAATTAGAGTCCCTAAATTCAACAGACAGAAAAACTAAACCCTTCAGGAAACATAATTAGTATAATTAATACCATAAAAGAGATTTAAATGTTTATCATAGCTATAAAAAGAACGGCTACAATGAAACCATTGGTTTTCCTGGAAATTAAAAATGATATTGCAAAAATAAAAACTATACAATTGAAAACTTGAAGAACACAGCTAACAACAAAATTAGTGACCAGGAAGCAAAACCCAGAATGAAAAGGATATGCAACATATGTAAAAGCCACAAGACTCATTGGGACGAGTCAAAACCCATCTAATAGGAATTTTGGAAGGGAAAAAAATGTGTCTCCGCCTAGAAAAGAATCTGGAAAAAATACATCAAGTCAAATCCTTAATAGCAGTAATCATTGGCAATAAGAATGGAATTGAGTTGGAGTGAAAATGCACATCAACTTTTTTATTTACATAGTTCTGTAACTGTATAATTATTTTACAAGTATAACATCATGCATTTCTTATGAAATTGACTAATTTAGCCACGAATGAATAAAATTATTGTCAAAATACACAAAAAAGACTAATAAAAGAAAGCCAAGACTATCCATATTAATACTATTAAGCAGGATAAACAGGAACATTTTATAATTAATACTGTTAGAAAGTATTAATTTTTTTGAAGTCTTTTTCCTAACTGGAATTGTTCTTTGTTGAGTTTTATCATTAGCTTTGTTCCTTTGTATGCCTTGATGTTCGAGGATTTTATCAAGAAGGGGTGATTTTATCAAAATACGAATATGAATATTGAACCAATTGTCAGTCATTTTCTAATAGTATTACAACAGTTGTTCAAGGTCCACTTATGGGTGAGAACATGTGATATTCGGTTCTTTGTTTCTATGAAAGATCGCTCAGTATTATAAACTCTAAGTCCATCTAGGTTGCTGTGAAGTTCATGATTTTGTTCTTCTTTATGATTGCATAATATTCCATTGTGTATAGGTACCACATTTTTTTAGCCTGTCTTTTTTTGATGGGCAGCACAGTTGGTTCCACATTCTTGATATTGTGAACAATGCTGCAACATGCTACAATAAACATATGTGTGTAGGTATCTTTTATAGAGTGATTTGTGTTCTACTCAGTGTATTCCCAGTAGGGGGATTGTGGGGTCATATGGAAGGTCAATTTTTAGAACTTTTAGAAACCACCACACTGTTTTCCACAGAGGCTGTATTCTTACACTCCCATCAATAGTATAGCAGTGTTCCCTTTTTGCCACATTCTCTCCAGAACCTGTTATTTTTTGAGTTATTGATGATTGCCATCTTGACTGGAGTTAGGTGATATCTCAGTGTAGTTTTAATTTGCATTTCTTTGATGACTAGTGAGGCTGAACACTTTTTTATGTATCTGTTGGCTGCTCAGATGTCTTCCTTTGAGAAGTGTCTGTTCATATCTTTTGCCCATTTTATAATGGGGTTGTTTGTTTTTTTCTTTTCCTTACGTTTGAGTTCCTTGTAGATCCACGATGTTAAGCCTTTGTCAGACCTGGAGTTGGTATCACATTGCCAGACTTCAAACTCTACTATAGAGCTACAATAATCAAAACAGCTTGGTATTGGTACAAGAACAGACATATAGACCAATGGAATAGAATCGAGATTCCAGAAGCAAAACCTCAATTTCTCAACCAATTCATCTTCGACAAAGCCTCCACCACCTACCAATGGGGAGAGGAGAACCTATTCAGTAAATGGTGCTGGGAAAACTGGCTGACCACATGCAGAAGATTGAAGCAGGACCCCTATCTATCCCTATACACAAAAATTAACTCCAAATGGATCAGAGACCTAAATGTAAGGTTCTCAAACCATAAGAACCTTAGAAAATGAAGGAAATACCCTCATGGAACTTGGAACTGGCATCCAATTCCTAAACAAAACCCGAAACCCTAAGGCCATAAGAGAGAAGATAGATAAGTGGGACCTCATTAAACTAACAAGCTTCTGCAAAGCCAAAGAAACCATCAAGAGAGCAGGGAGACAGCCTACAGACTGGGAAAAAGTATTTGCCAACTCCAGGTC
>CAUYQG010053592.1:0-53532 GCA_963574415.1 Tarsius wallacei
AATAGTAGCAATATAAACAAATTTAAAAAAATCATTCAAAACAGTTGCTTTTCCAACAAAAGTAAAGCAATCAAAAATAAATTAATTTTTCTAAAATTATTTTTAGTGAACATAACTTTTAATAATGCTTGATTTGAGAAAATAACTTTTAATCTTCTATAGATACTCATTCTGATATTGTCAACATTTTTTCTAGTACTGAATAAAATAATGTTTGACTTAATAACTTTTATAAAATTAACCGATACAATATATGTTATTATTTATTTAATTTGGAGGCCAAAGTCACACACAAAAGCACTAAAGAGCAATGACCCCTCCACAAGGCAGCCAACGGCAGCCAGTAGATATGTCTAGGCCTTTATGCTATGACTTTGACACTGAGGAAAAGCAACTATAGTGAAAAGATGTGTCTCCTAATCATACCTATCTGCTCATCATAGTTTTGTGGCCCTGATCTTATATGTATTTTGTGTATGTTTTATGAACTCAGTGTCACTGGTGCTCACGTGATACCCAAAGCACCAATGACTGATTAAGATTTTGTCAGGAAGGGAAATAATTGCATTCTCTGAGATATTTTTCCTTCCAGGAACAGATTTCCATCTCTTGGAGATGACATCACCCCTTTGAGACTCCATGGTTTAAGGCAAGGCCACTGATGTTGTGAGCCTTGGATTCTCAATTAGAACGCTAAGGATAAAGGTAACGTGCAGAAGTATCTAACACAGTGCTTGGTTGCATAGTTGACCATGAACCATGTGTCAGACGAGATGGTAGGTGCCAGGGATTCACAGATGAATAGCACATCAATGAGATTTGCTTCTCACTGTCAAAAAACGTATACACAGGCAGGCAAGGATGCAGACAGATAATTTTAATACAATGTGTCAAGTACAGTTGTAGTGTGGGCAAAGAAGAGAAAGCCTAGCTTAGTTTTCCCATGGATTGATAAGTTTCATCACAATGGAAGACTAGAGTGTGAGTCTAGAAGAGTCCTCATTATATATGTGGGCAGAAGGAGAACAATCTAGGTGAGAAAAACAGCGTTTATAAGGGCAACATGAAACCACAGAACCATGTGCTGTTTGTAGAAGCAAGAGCAATTCTAGATGTCTACGGGGTAGGCTTAAAGGGGCAGTGTTCTGTGAGAAGAGGTCTGGCTGGTGGTGTGAGATCAGTCACTGAGGGCCACGTACATGATCTCATAGAGCTTGGGCTTTAGAAGCCATCAGTGCTTCTTAACCCTTTTCACTAAAGTATCTTTAACAACAGAGACTGCTATAACGCTGCGTTGTTCCATTATCATTCGGCTTAACATTTCGTGTGAATTTGGGATTCTACTCTGTGATATACCTGCTTAATAATAATAGTTTTAAAATTACTTGCTAATTGTGCCCGAAAATATTTGAGTAAAATTGATGGGTCTTGAAAGATGTGCCATGTCTATGCTTTGAGTTTCCTTTGGTGTATCTCTTTATCCATGGTCGTTGATGTGCCTGGGTTTGAGAAGACAGTGTAGCCTCTTAGGTTATGAGGAAAATTTAAAAATAGTAGGAAGGTCTTATTTTTCCTGTAATTAGAATATTCAAGTGGCAGAGAAGAGGATGCATCTGAAAGAAACCGGAGAGGAAATAATCAAGAGGCTACTACCACCGTTCACATCAAAGAGAAGTTGGGTTTCTGCCCTCCCATGGAAACTGGCTTTGTCTTCCTTCATCATTACACTTCAAAGGAATGCCATCTGGGTCCTTGGGAAACATATTCCTGAGTTATAAAACCAACAAGAAGCTTCTGAAAAGAGTTACGTGTCAAAGGAGAAAGGAAAGGATTTATATTGCAAGTTTTACAAAGTCAGTGTTGCAGGGAAAGAGTGTGGGTGCCAAGACTCAGAAATAAGTCCGTGCAAAATTTAGTCAAGAGGCAGAGTGCCCAGGACATCTTGGGCAGTCCTAAAGATTAAATGTTAAAGCTAACCACCACCAATTTATCTGTGAAGGGAGAAGGGAAAGAGGGAGAGATGAGAAGGAAATAGCCAACATACACACAGTATGCATGTGATATAAATACGTATAAAGTGAAAAGACTAGTAAGCCCATAAGCATGAGCCCATTTATGTACTTCATGTGCTTTGAAGAGGCTACTTTATCAGAAGCAATGCTGTTTGGAATACTCACAGTGGATAATCGTAATCGACATTCTGCAGAGTAGCACTGTCTACAGATTTGAGAATGTGATGCTGGCAAGAGCATTTGGTGAGGACAGGTTAATCCATACCCACAATTTCAGTGAGGATGAATATCTGACACCTTACAATAGAAAATGCCCAGTATAATCAGCCTGCTACCAGCTGGTGACCGATTCTACCCAACACTGGGAAATGGCACTTTGTGAGTGGTTCAGGATGGGTCTTTTTGTTGGCAGATTGGACACTAAGCAGTAGCAGGAACTAGGCCAGGCTTGGTGAAAGTCCAAGTTTTGAACCAAAAGACAGCTTCCATGCCTGCCACCAGGGACACCTTGTACTTGAGCCTGCTGATCTTAAAATGAAAGGGCTGGAGAAGAAGTGATTGACATTCACACAAGAGAGAAGTATCTTCAGAGCATGTGCTCACTGGGAGAGGCCCATCCGTGAGTCTGTCCCAGACATTCTTGTCACTTATCTCCCAACCCTCTTCTTTCCAAGTCCATGACCATCCAGCCAAACCATCGGTGTCTATCATTCAGCCTTCTCTTGGTCTGATGTAGACAACGAGATAAGCTCTCTGAACATCTTGTGGGAAGTGCTTTCGCTACCACTGTCATTCGCATTCACCCTTGAAGGGGTCTCCGTTATAGCATCTATCCACCTGATTTCTTCCTTCCTTAACTACCTGTGGAACTCCTCAGTCTCTGGTTTGCATATTTAACTAAGGCATTTAAAGCGCTATTTTCTATTTGTAAGATGCAATCATCAATACAGGGAACGGATGTGTTATTTTGCAGACAGTCAACAGTTCTATGAACTGTATTACAGTAGACGGCAAGAGAATTGTTTTCATTCTGAGATAAGACTATGAGAGTATATTCTCGGCTCTTCTAGGTAAAATAACACTTCTTTTGGGGGTCCTTACCCATTGGTAGAGAGAAAAAACATTAGCCAGGTCAATAGCTGCATACCAAGTGCCAGGGCTATGTTAATTTGCTTAAGTAAAGATGTTACATCTGAAAAAACAGCTGAAATTAAAAAAAATTTTTTTGAGAGAGCAGGATTTATTGAGAGGACAGAAAAGCTCCCACCATGGGAGGGGATGCAAAGGGGTTGCTGCTGAAATTAAATTTACTACCCAATTAAATTTTTGATAATCTAGCTATGTCTCATATCCATGTAACTTCTTTATGGGCCAGTCATGTAATTTAAGTGAGAATGTGATAGGTATCACCAACCTGGCATCTTACAAGTCTTTGATGTTGGCAGTAATCTCTGAAATCCCTCCAGAACTGTCATGTTGCATTCGATTTTCTATTTTGGTGGAGGTGCAAGTTCCAAGTTCATTTGGTCCTTTCTACTGTGAACATTACCCTTTGGGTCAAAACACCAATGAAGGTATTCTACCAGTATCCAAGTATGCCTATTTTAACTATACCCTCAGGGACTGTTGAAAAATGCACACAGGGTGGATCTATGTACTTGCTGGATTCACTGTTATTCAAAATTGGGCTGACTCCATTGATTACCTGACCACTGTAAACCCCAACTTTGACTGGTGGGTTATTGTGACATTTTGGGCCCCCCAAGAATTACTTCACCAATGTCTAGTAATGCTTGGAATGTCTGTGTTTACTTTTCCCCTGTACACTGTCATTCAGTACCTGGCTGCAGTACCCACCCTTTGGAACAGGTTTAGAGGAGTAATTATGGAATGTACTAGTGACATTGCTGCAGGGTCCTTCCACAAGGAGAGCGCCAGATTTCTCTTTAATCAAGAGATTCTGTATCTTAAACTGCCTTAGACATGGAAAGTGAGTGAGAAGTCATGACTAAGCATTGTGGTGACTAAAGTCAGGTTTTTGGCCATCAGACTTAAAGTTTTTCTGGTACATGGTTTAAATAGTGCCCTTGTAGGCTTCCCATCTGTTTTATTCCTAGGGGCACCATAATCAATTAGTCACTGTCAGAGATCCCTGAAGGTCAAAACCCTCTGATTACTGGTGTACTTCTGCTGCCTTTTGTGGCAAATGTGCCCATCCGGTCTTTGACAATTAAGTGCTGCCACTTAGTCTCTGAATCTTTAGGAATTCTATCATTCTCACTGAAATTAGGAGTCTGTCTCAGTTGCAGCGTTTCCCGTTGTCATATCTGGCCAACAAAGGAGAGGACCCACAGAGATTTTCACGGATGAGAGTGCTGCCTTTAGTAGTATATTTGACAATGAATAGTGAAGGGCATGTCTTCTGGGTCTTCTTGGTGGGTGGCAGTATAGGTCACAGGCTGATCCACACCAACATTCCTGTTCCCTCACATTTTGAATTTCTTCCTGCTCATCATTCCAGGGAAGCACTAGCATCTCATCCTCATTAAACATATCCCACCGTTTAGTCTAGTTTCAGCCCATCAACCAAGTAGGACATCAGAACCACTTCCAGGCGCATGGGCCAATTCATTAAATTCAGATTACTGAGTAAGTGCACTCATGTAAATGTATTTCGCCTGATCTGATGTTATATTCCATCTTCTTTTGTTTAACAGACATAGAATCAGCTCCTACACACATGTCCCAGGATTTTTGCCGACAGATGTCAACACAATTTTGCTCTTCGTTGGAGAATTAACTATTTCCTCTTGGGTCAAGCTGTTTAACTGACACCTGAGGAATATCTTTGCAAGGCATCTTCGCCAAGTGAAGTTATTACAGAGTTTCAAGCAAAGGAAGACCAGTCTTCTCAGACGTAGGAGTCTAAACTACTTCCTTTGGTAAGGGGGGTTTTAGGTGCCTCAGGGATTTGAGATGCTCTGTTTCATCTGAGTTCAACCACATGTCCTCATTCAGAATTTTAGTGGCATGTTGTTTTTTTTCTTCAATGTCCTAATGCTCATATATGAAATTGGGAAGAATGTATATTTAACTGATGCTTTAGTTCTGCAACCTGGGCAACTGAAGTTAGTGTTTGATTTTTCAGCAATGTCAATCCATGGAAGGTCTCTATTTTTTGTTTGTTTTGTTTATTATGGGAGTTTTGTGTGTTTTCTTGTAAGCAATCAAAAGTACACAGAATATTGTGTTCCATACCACAGTCCTAGTAGTCATCATTAATGCTAAAGAGTGCAAGAGTCACATAGGCATCCAAGACTCCTACTTCAGAACTTCCTCACAATCAGCTACATAGTAACAAGACAAACTGTGATGCCATTGCCTGGCATGAATTACCAGCATACCCTTTTGTAGCTCAGCACTCAATCCCTTAATCCCGTCTTTGAGTGTTTGTCTTCTGGGACTTCTTTCGCTACCAGTTCTGTGTGTGTTAGGGTTTAGTCTAGACAAATAACACTGATAATTTGGAGAAAGAAAATTCAATACAGGGAAAATTAACTGGTAAAATTAAGCTAAAAAATGTAATGGAGAACTCTAAGTGGCATGGAAGTAATAAGTTCAGAAAGCAGCTCTTTCCTCTAGGACTGTAGAATGATGAATAAAGAAAGACCGAGAGCTTACCTCAAACCGAAATTCAGACCTTTTTGGAGGGCAGCTGTTGAAGGAAAAATGCAGCCTGACAGTGGCCAAGAGCTTTGCCAGAGGCTGCAGGCCAGAGGTGGCCCACGGCGTATCCCTCCACATGGCTCAAAGCGGTTGCCTGCGGTTGCTGGCTGATGCTAGTCAGTAGAATCAGCCAGATGGATGGCTGGAGAGGCTGGCTGCAGAGTACAGACCATGGTTTTGTGACAGCCGTCAGGGAAAGAGCCACTGGGCCACTGGGCCACTCACATGTGCTGAGCTGGCAAGGAAACAATGGCAGCACACTGGAAGCAGGAAGGGAAGTTCTTTCTGCTATGACTTTATGATGTCCCTTCGTTACCATCTCTTGACAAAGCCTAACGGCAAGCTGTCTGGCAAAGCAGAGCCGTTTATTGGGTCCCACTCCAGTTTCATGAAGCAAGGAAAAGAAGAGTGGATTGGGGATGAGATGAATACATTGGTCAAGTGACAAGCATGGGTCTGGATGCTGGAATGGAGGCACCTGTAAGACATTCATGTAGATCATTAGCAAGCCTTTTGACATGGTGCTCTGAAGGATCTCAGGGTTTTCATTGTAGATGTGGTTGTTATCCACAGAAGAGTATTGGAGTTCTCTGAGGAGAGCATATGGAGAGAAGGCTAATGGGTACAGCAAGAGACAGAGGAAACACCATTCTTTAAGGTGGGTCAGAGAAAATGAGAAGTCCCCAAAGGCGGGATAGAAGAAGTCAGAGTAGAGCAACAAAAAGTGATAGGTTTCATGAAAGCTCAGAGTGTAGAGGTTCAAAAAAGTGAGAGTGGTCACTAGAGTCAAATTTAGCAGAAAGAACTAGGAAACAAAAAAGACATGAGTGAAGCAGTCTGAAGTGAAATGAATCCAAGTTTTATCCGAAAGCATATGTGATAATTTCAAGAAGTCTGACTGAAAAGGAGAGACATGAAGCAGCAAGCTGGGGGTATGTGCGAGTGGCAGCTGGATGGCCAAAGGGAACAGATTCCCTTTGCTTAGGAAAAACTCATGTCTTAGCCTGCATATAAGGTCTGACAATTGTGAACTTGCCACCATGCGCTTGCGTTGGCAGCACTGTACAAGCAACTGGGCAAGGTTTCACAACTTTGGTTCTATCAGTGTCTCACAGCTCTGTTCATGTCGACGTGTGGCAGTGTCTTGCTGAGCGGCAGACATTACTGTGGTTGCATGTTTTCGTGTGCCATCACAAGAATGTCCGAGCTTGAATTAGAGCAACGAACAAACGTTAAATTTCTTCTTAAACTTGGCAAGAGTGGAAGTGAAATCAGGAGCATGTTAGTCTGAGATTATGGGGATAATGATATGAAGAAAAGGCAGTGCACAAATGGATTAAACATTTTTCTGAGAGGAGAGAAAGTGTTATCGATGAAGAGAGATCAGGATGGCCAGTAACAAGCAGAACTGATTAAAACATTGCAAAAAGGTGCCAAATTGTGCATCAAAAGTGTCTGCTGACTGTGAGGAGCACAGCGGACCAAATAGACATTGGCAGAGAAACAGCAAAATCTTCATGGAAAATCTTGGCGTAAGAAAGATGTGTGCAAAAACGGTCCCGAAGGAGCTCTTGCATCACAACAGCGCCTCAGCTCACACAGCGTTGTCTATGAGAGAGTTTTTAGCCAGTAAACAAATCACTATACTGGAACACCCTCCCTGCTTACCTAATCTGGCCCCCAGTGACTTTTTTCTTTTCCCAAAGATAAAGAAATATTGAAACGGAAACATTTTGATGACATTCAGGACATCAAGGATAATATGACAACAGCTCTGATGGCCATTTCAGAAAAATAGTTCCAACATTGCTTTGATGCGTGGACTAGTCCTATTCAGCAATGAAGTACGAACTACGTTTTCTAGGACGAGTTCGCGAACTTAATTGTCTGACCTTGTATGGTCTTTGTTTGGGTCATATCTTACTGTTTTGAGAAAATGTGACCTTGTAAGTAGGAAGGGGGAACCAGGCTTTCCTATTATATTTTATCCATCTTGAAAGATTTATTTCTGTGACCTGCCTTGTCGCTGCAGGCACTTTAGAATACTGATATTTGGGATGCATGTTTCTTGAATGTGAATGTTTGGAATAAAAGGAGCTTGTCAGCCATTTTTCCAGAAAAGAAACTTATAGCATAATGGGCATAGTAAACACATTGGAACCAAAGGGAACTTTGAAATAATTGGTCTCCTTGCCTTCCTTCAATGGTTATCCTCAGATCAGTGCTGTCCTAAGATCAGAAAGGGAAACTGACTTTCTCAAGATCACATAGTCAATAAGTGGCAGATCTGTGGTTCAGACTGGAGCTTTTCTTTTCTCTGCTCTAAAGGACATCATCATAGGCAACATCCCCATCCTGACTCTCTCTTCAGTATCTCGTTTAAAAAAAAATGGACCAAAGAGAAAACTTATGAAAAATATAACTGTCCTTTAAGAATTGAGCAAAACATGTTTTCAGTGTTTTCCTCCTTCAACCTAGTGATTTTTTCCAGTATATTATCAAAGAAGTCAAAGCTCTTGCCAGCAATGTACTGTCTCTGGGGTTGAAACTCCTCAGCATGTCTGATTTTCACCAGACCTTACAGCATCTCTTGGTCCAGGTCTTCTTTTAGCCCCTGGAATGATGTGCTTGATAAAAGCAGCATTCTTTTCTAAGAATAAGTTTTAGTGTCTATATTTGGGGTTTGCAACATGGTATTATACAATACATATAGATATATAGATAAATATAGACAGTCCAATAGTTACTATAGTGAGAGACATTAAGATATCTATCATATAGTTACTTTTTGTGACAAGAGAAGTTAAAATATACTAATTTTAAAAATAGCAATATATTTTATTTATTTGTTTATTTATTTTAAAGATATGGGGTACCATTAAGGGCTAGATACATAAGTGGTCATGGTACAGGTGCAGCCTGGGTCTCCCAATGGTCCTCATTTCACCTGCTTTGAGATTATACAATATCCTTATTGATGTTATGAGTGCCACCCCAGTGGCAGTGATCCACTTCTGCCAATCTCATTCATGTAGTTTTATGATAAATGTTCAGGGTCCACTTATGAATAAGAGCATGTGGTAGTCAAATCTTTGTTTCTGTGATAGATTACCGAGTATGATACTCTAAATTCATCCAAGTTGCTGTGACGTCAATGATTTTGTCTTTCCTTATGACTGTATAATATTCCATCGTGTCTATGTACCACTTTTTTTAATGCAGTTTACTTTCAAGGGGCAGCACGGTTGGTTCCGTGTTTTTGCTATTGTGAATAATGCTGCAATAAACATGTATCCACAGGTCTCTTTATTATAGAATGAATTGAGTACCTCCAGGTATACTGCCAGAAGAGGGTTTGCTGGCTTATATGGAAGGAGGATTTTTGGGTCTTTTAGAAATCACCACATGGTTTTTCACAGAGGTTGTACTAATTTACACTCCCACTAACAGTGCAGAAGCATTTGCTTTTCTCTGCATCCTATCCAGCATCTGTTGCTTTTTGAGTTAATAATGGTGGCCATCCTGGTTGGAGTTAGGTGGTATCTCAGTGTGATTTTGATATGCATTTCTGTGATGATTGGTGAGGCAGAGCTCTTATTCATGTGTCTGTTGGCTTCCCGTTTATCTTCTTTTGAGGGGCATCTAGTCATATCTTTTGTCCACTTTTTAATGGAGTTTTTTTTTTCCTTTTGGCACATTTGAGTTCCTTGAAGATCCTGGATGTTAGGCCTAAGTCAGATATTATTTTGTCAAGTATTTTTTCGCACTCTATGGCCTGTCTCCCCATTCTCTTGATGGTTTCTTTTCCTTTGCAGAGGCGTTTCAGTTTGATGAGGTCCTACTTATCAGTCTTAACTCTTACAGCATTTGGGTTTTGATCAGGAATTGGTTGCATATTCCAATTTTTGTAAGGATATCCCCTGTGTTTTCTAAGAATCTTATAGTTTGAGGTTTTATGTTTGGGTCTTTGATCCATTTACAGTTGACTTTTGTGTATGGTGATAGGTAGGGGTCCTGTTTCAATCTTCTGCATGTTGTCAGCCAGTATTCCCAGAACTATTTACTGAATATGTTCTCCTGTCCCAGTGGTTGCTGATGGAGGCTTTGTTGGAGATGAGTTGGTTGAGAAATTGAGGTTTTTCTTCCAGAATCTCTGATCTGTTCCTTAGGTCTATATGTCTTTCTTATACCAATACCAGGTTGTTTTGATTATTGTAGACTTATATTAAAGTTTGAAGTCCAGAAGTGAGATACCTTCTGCTTTGTTTCTTTTGTTGAGGATTGTTTTGCCTATTCATGTTTTTTTATGCTTCCATATGATTTTCTGTATAGTCATTTATAGGTTTGAGAAGAATGATGTTGGTAATTTAATGGATTTTGCATTAAATCTGTAGATTGCCTTGGGTAGGATGGACATCTTAACATTTATTTTTCTAGTTCATGAGCATGAAATATTTTTCTATTTGTTTGTGTTTTCTTTGATTTCTTTGAAAGTGTTTTGTAGTTTAGTTGTAATGGTCTTTTACTTCTTTGGTTAGGAAGATGCCAAGTATTTAATTTTTGTGTGTGTCTATTGTGAATTGAACTGTGTCTTTTATTTGGTTCTCTGCTTGTTTGTTGTTGGTGTATAAGAATGCAACTGTCATTTGCATTTTTATTTTGTACCCTGAGACTTTGCCAAAGTCCTTTATCAGTGCAAGGAGGTTTTTGACAGATTCTCTTGGGTTTTCAAGGTATGGGATCATGTCCATAATGAGGGACTACTTAGCTTCCTCTTTTCCTATTTGGATACCCCCAATTTACCTATCTTGTCTGATTGCTATGGCTAGGACTCCTAACACTATGTTCTACAGGAGGAGTGAGAGTGGACAGCCTTGTCTTGTTCTGGTTTTCAGGGAAAATGCTTCCAATTTCTGTCTCTCTATTCATACATTGGCTGTGGGTTTATTATAGATGGCTCTTACTGTTTTGAGTTATGTTCCCCCTTTGCCTAGGTGTTCAAGGGTTTTTAACAAGAAGGGGTGCTGGATTTTTTTTTCAATGATATGTCTAGGGTTGTTAGTGGGGTTACTTCAGTTTCCAGTTATGTTTGAGTCAATATCCTTTTTGGTTTACTTAGTAGTTGCTTTATAAATCCTGGTGCTCCTGTGTTGGGTACATATATGTTTAGGATAGATATTTCTGGTTGATGGATTTAACCTTTTATCATTATGTAGTTTCCTTCTGTATCTTTTAAAAATTTTTGATAGCTTAGGGGTTCTTTTGCCTGATATTAAGTTCATGACTCCTGTCTTTTTTTTTTTGTTTGCCTGAAAATTTGTTTTCCATCTTCTAACTTTGAGTCTATGCATGTCCTTTGCAGTGAGATGTGTTTCCAGGAGGCAACAAGTTACTGGGTCATGTGTTTTTACCAGTTTGCGATTCAGTGTCATTTCAGTGGTGCATTTAATCCATTCACATTCATGCTGATTATTGAAATGTGAGAGTTTATTCCTGTTACAAGGCTGTTTTGTTTTCATTTATCTTTTGTGTAAATATATGTGTGTTTTCATTTTTGCAGGTTTGCTGTGTGCTCTGCTTCTTCTGTGTTTGTTTGTGATCTTGTGAAGTGTATGGTCTTTCTTTTGTTTCTTTTTTCTTCTGCACAGCACCTTTTTAAATGTATCCTGTAGATCTAGTCTGGAAACAGCATATTCTCTTAGGGATTGGATGTCTGGGAAGGATTTTAATTCTCCATTGCTGATGAAGCTTATCTTGACTAGGTAGAAAATTCCTGGTTGAAATTGTTTATGTTGAAGAACATTAAAGATTGGGGTCCAATCCCTTCTGGCCTGTAGTATTTCTGCAGATAAGTCTGCAGCAATTCTGAATGGTCTTTCCCAGTAGGTAGTCTTACCTTTTCCCCTTACTGCCTTTAGGATTTTTTTCTTTTATACAACTTTGTATAGGTGAATTACTATGTGTCTATCTGTTTGTCTTCTCAAAATATGTCTTGCAGTGGTTCTCTGAATCTCTGGTGCTTGTATAGTCATGTCCCTAGCCAGATAAGGAATGTTTTCTTGAATGACCTCATGGAGTGTTTATTCCAGGGTGTTTTCCATTTCCCTTTCTACTTCGGGTATACCAATCAGATATAGGTTTGGCTTCTTTATATAATTGCACATATATTGGAGAGTTTCTTCTTAAAATTTTTGCCCTATATCCTTAGTAGTTTGGGTTATTTCCACACTTTGGTCTTTCAGCTCTGAGATTTTTTTCTTCTGCTTGGTCAATTGTGCTATGTATGCTTGTCAATTTATTATTTATTTCTTGGATGGAATTTTTTATTTCCATTATTTCTAAATAAGCTTTCTTGAGTCTGTCCAACTCTGTTGCAGTTTCATTTAGTATTAGTCCTTGCATTTCTTGATTTTTATTCATTCTAACCAACAATTCTCTGATCTCTGTAAGTCCTTCTGGATACAGTTGTTTTAGAGATAGCCATTGTTTGTGCTCCAGTTGCTGTTCTTTCAGGCACTGTCTCTTTGTTGGGGCTCTGAAGGTTACCAGTGATTTTTTCATTGGTTTTTATAATTTGTGGCAGTTCTCTTTAATTCCATTGCTGAGTAGGAAATGGAGAAGCAATCACTTATGATATTTGCTCTACCTTCTGTCCTTCCCTGACTCAGGCCTCTGAGTTTATTCAATTATGAAATAGGGCTGGGAGTGGGGCATTGTGCTATCTGTTTGCAATTCTGAGCACTTACTAGGGGATGCAGGAAGGGCCCCAAGGATTCAGAACCTACTGATGGATCATAATGCTTGCAATCTGGTGAATGGATCAGCTGGGATTTGCTCTCTACCTCCAGGCAACATGACTCTACAAAAGATATGGTTGTGTAGCACCTGAGTCCAAAATAGAGTATAAGAGAGAAAGGAGAGGGAAGGAGGAGAGAAAAAAAGAGAAAGAAGAAGAGAAAAAGAATTAAAACAGAGAAAGAGCAAAGAAAGAAAAAAAGGAGGAAGGAAAAGAGAAAACCAACCAAAAACCAAAGCAAACAAACAAAAAAAGAGACCTCCCCTCCCCCCCAAAAAACTGATAGATTTTTCTCAACTTTAGTATATATCTCTTTGTGGGGGGAACTCCCTCTTGTGGTGGGTTCTGTGACTTCAGGTCTGTTACTGCATGTTCCCTCTTAGCTGTTGAAACTTGACATGTTAGATTCTTCACCCCCTGCTGCCTGCAATTGATAGCTGGCCTGGGGAGGATGGGGGGTGGCGTAGGGAGGATGGGGGGTGGCGTAACTTGACTCATTGTCTCCTGGGCTCTCTCCCTCTTCCTTCCTCTCCCAATGTGGTCACAGCTTCCATGGCATTCAGTTTGCAGCAGGGGAATGGGGCCTCCGTCCTCTACCCGCCCTTCTTGATCTCTTTTGCTCATTGCTAGGGGTGGGACTGGGGAGTCATCTAAGCCTTCATCAGCCTCCCTCTCACTCAGATCCACCGTATGCATCTATCACCCAGCAGCTGGATCAGGGCAGGAGGTGGATCTTATGAGACTCTGCATCCACCATTACCCACCAGGGCTTGTGCACTGGGCAGGAGCCTCTCTGCATTCATGGAGAGCAGCCCCAAAAGAATGCAGTCATCACCTCCTGGTCTGCTGTTCTGTGGAGGCCATCCTGGTGCACTTTTCCACCCAAGCTTTACACTGGATGCTCAGTTCCTCTATAGACTGCTGTTCCTACCACACACAGGGGTGGGAAAGATAGCTCCCTCCCCAGCAAGTACCATAGTCTCTGGATCTCATGTCCCAGTGGCAGGGCCTAGCATCCTAGACTTGCACTGGAGACTGTGGCAGCGAATCCAGATTCAGAGAGGCTGCTTCTTGCTGCCTTTTTGGGACTCTGCCTCTGGCCCCCTTGCTGAACTTCCTCTGTGGCCCTTGCTACCAGTGTCTGGCCTGGTGCTGCAGTGGTGGGACAGAGTCTATCAATGGCAGTCACTCTGGCAGCTTCTTCATAAGAAGGGCTTTGTTGATTTTAGAAAATGGTGCTCAGCTTCTGTGCCCTGTGATGTATTAGGGTTGAAGCAGAGCTCCTGTGGCACCAGTCACTTAACCAGAAGAGCCTTGTCCACCTGCTTCTGAGTCCCCACTCAGTCAGCCATTCACAAGCCCACTTACATACGGATGTGCATGTAAATTCATCCATACACTTACTCACACAGGGATGCACACAGTCTGACTGGCTTCACTGCCATCTTCCTGGAACTCCAGGGATATAATTTTATTAACTTTAGGCCTCATGTTGTGTGACAGACTTCTAGACATGTTTGTTCCACAAATCTGCTATTTGTTTTCTTTGACCTAAATCTCTCCCTAATTCCACCTGTGGGAACCACTGTTTATTCTCTATTTCTGCATATTTTTATACTCTTTTAAGAATATATATTTTACATATAAATGAGATCATGCCATATGTTTTATTTCTGTGTCTGACTTATTTCACTTAGCATAATATCCTCTAAGTCCATCAGTTTTGTATCAAATGGCAAGATCATTTTCTTTTTAAAGACTGAGTAATATCCCTGGGTGTGTATGTGTGTATCATCTTTTCTTTGTCCATTGATCCACTGATGGGTGTTTAGTTTGTTTGCATTTGTTGTCTATTGTGAATGATTCTGTACTGAACATGGGGATGCAGATATCTTCACGAGGTGGTGATTTCATTTATTTTGGGTATATTCCAAGAAGAGGGATTGGTGGATCACATGGTAATTCTCTTTTAATTTCTTTATAGACTTCCATATTAAGAACAGTGTTCTTTAGTCAGTCACATTTTTCCTCATCTCTTGTTAACAGAGTTAAGAATGAAGAAGGGGATATTGGTAAAGTGCCTTGAGATCCTTAGATGCTCGTGGAAAGCAAAATATCAGAAATCTCCATTTTCCTTTTCCCTCTTCAAGGATGCATATTTCCCAGTGCGGCAGTGCACAGAAAACCAAGGAAATAAATATTGAGTTGCAGAAAGGGGAGGCAATGCTCAAATTGCTTTTGTCATAAATTTTTGGAAGACGGGAAAGAAATGAGAATGCCTGGTGCCAACTGGTGAACAACTGGTCTCTCTGAGAAGTCGACTGAGACCCAGCCTGCCCACTTCATGTGCCTCATTTTTCACATGAAAGGCAGAGACAGTAGCATGTGGTAGCTCAGAAAGCCAGATGTAGGTCTAATACCAGGAGCAGCCCTTGCTCTCAGTAAAAACTTGGGCAAATGATAATCTCCCTGAACCTTGATTTCTATCATTATCAAATATTTCTATCATTATCAAATTATTCCAATTTTTAAGACCAGTTTAAGAAATCAATGGAAAATGTACATTTAAGTGTTTAGCAAAGTGACTGGAGCTTCATAAGCATTTAACACATATTATTATTTATTACTATTATTTCTATAGGTAGTGATACTACTGATAATAGCAATATAATAGTTATTGTGTCACTATCCTGTATACATCTTTTCATTCATGAAAGAAAGTTAAAGCCCAGATAGTATTGATTCAGGGTCATGGAATTAGTCATTTCCAGACTACAATGTGCCATCATACACACACACACACACACACACACACACACACACACACACACTTTCCAGTACATATAGATTGGATTTCTCATTCTTCTCAAATGTGCAAGTTGTCTTGTACTTCTGTGTTAGTTGTTTCCACTGTTTACTCCACCTCTTAAGAAAACCCATACTTCTATTGCTGTTTTAATATAATCTCACCCTTCTATCAAGGCATCTCTTGTGGAAAACATTTCTAACCTCCAAATAGCAATCCTTGCATTCATTCTTGTATGGGTTCACTGTTTTACAAAGTGTGCTAGCAATTAAATTATAAACCTCTAGGATCATGGACCATGCCATCTTTTTCTGTGCATCGTCAACATTGGGACAGTCCTTTGCAAGTAGTAACTATGCCGTACAACCTAGGAGAAGAGTAAGTTCCACTGCTCTTTAAATGGAGAGGGCAACTCATCACCGCTTCGCTGGCTCTTTGCTGCCTCTTTGATCAAGCTTTCTAAGTTGATGGTTTGGCTGGTTGTTTGCACTGCTTGGTTGTAGTTGTAATAGTATCATGTGATTACAGGACCATGCCCTGAGGATTAGGAATGTCCAGCACAGCCTGCCTGTAAACAACAGGTGAGGCAGTGACATGAATGCCTCCAAGGCCTGCAAGGCAGATTCCATGTTTTACTCGTAACTCTGACATTTGTTAGTCAATGTGGTCCTCAGCCTTCCTGAACCCCTGTTCCTTCACCTGAGAAAAAGAATAGTTGTTTTTATCTCCTAGGACTCAATAAAAGATTAAATGAGATAAAATGTGAAGCAAGTTGTGCAAATCTTGACCCTGGATACATTGGCTTCATGCAAGTTACTTTCCCTCACTTGGCTCCTGAGAAGTATCTAGACATAACTTATCACCATAAGAATAAATTCTTGTCCACCTAATAGATAAGATATGCAGTATTTTTATGAATATAGGTCACCTGATAATTGAAAATGATCAAACGTGCATGAAAAACTAGAACTGATAGGGAACACAGTGTTCACAAGGTATACATATATCACTGGACAAGTACTCATTAATCTCTTAATAATGTCAGTCACAGAACCAGAGGTGAGTAAGATTAAGATGTCAACCTTGTGATATGGTCCTTTTAACTTCTAAGTTCTTGGTTTTTCAAGTGACACAAAATCAATTGAAACCTGACAGCTGTTTGGTAAGCTATGTAAAATGAATTTGGTGAGTCAGCTGAAATCCTAATAGTAATGTCTTCAGAGTAGTGAATGTGTCTGATAGGTCTGATTTGTTAGCAGTTATTGCAAGCTAGTCTAGCAATTTGGCTAAAAAAAGAAGAGGAGAGTTGTCTTGTTACCAATTGTCACTGGTCTGAACAGATTTTTCTTCTCTTAACGAAAATATTAGAACGTTAACTATAAAATGTATTAAATATGAGTAATGTATGTGTTTACATTACAAACAAGAAAAATATGCTCTGATCCTTTTTGTTGGGGGCATATCCTTTCTGTTTTTATATGCTTGGAATCCATAATACAATTCTGTTTTCTGCTACACCCATATCTTCCTAGGAATATACCTTTAATTTTCATAGTCCTTTTTTTGAGTCTTGCTGCTGATCAAATCATAGTGGACAGTTTCTCTTCCTTTCTAATCCATTCTAATTAAAGCAACAATTATTGCTTCCCTAAATTATTTTAATCAGATCGCTCCCTACATGGGAAACCATTGTAGCTCCTAATTAGCTCCTGAGTCAAGCTCTTCAGCATCTGCCCCAAGGCTTCACCTCCTGTTGCTCATTACTTCGGTTTTATTCTGGTACACACATTCAGATAGAATAAGCCTTCCATTCCTCCAAAGACATATTTTTCTGCTTTAAAAAAAATGTACTCTTCTTATGCTATACTAAGCTGCAACCTCATCCACCTTCAGCCTTCAGAATTTTTCTCCAAAATGTATTTTCTCATTCGTTTTCTCTGATGAACTTCTCTGGAATTCCTCTCCTTTAGTATTTTCTTAGTTGTGTGTGTGTGTGTGTGTGTGTGTGTGTGTGTGTGTGACAGAGAGAGAGAGAGAGAGAGAGAGATCAGTCTTATAGAACACACACACACACACATACACATACACACACACACACACACACACACATTCAATTCCTAGCTCGTTTTATACCAGGTTCTTTAAGCACTTTAGACATATGTTAAAAAAAAAAAAACTCTGTAAAGGAGATGTTTTTCTTACGGTAATTTTACTGGTAATAAAAAATAGATACAGGGAGATAACACAACATGCCCAAAGTAACTGTCTGGTGAGTGATGGTGAAGCAGGCCCTCTGGCTTGAAGGTCACACGGTTCATCCCCAAGCTGCCTGGGCTTGCATTCATGTGTGTGTCTTCTCCGTTAGAGACTTTTCTGCCTTAGTTACATTTGCTCATTTAACTTCCACACCTGACTGATGGAGTCCAGAGGTCAGAAACTATAGATCAGTCCCCTACCTAGAGGTGTGCTGTCCACAGAGTAGGCTCAAAGTACATTGTTGCCTGACCCACGAGCTAACATTTCAGCAAAGTTTGCTTTTTCTCTCACCAAACTTTGGACTAGGGTTTTAGTTTTTCATGTAGTTTTCTGTCAAATTTCAGGAAATAAAAAAAAGACCGCTACAAAATTCTGAAGTTGATTTTTTATCCACTGACTACACACAACACGACCAACATTGGACCAGACATTGGGGTTAAATGGCAAAGAAATTCATCTCCATTTGATGGAAATATGTACCCCATGGGAGGATGGGCATTAGACCAAAAGAGGCAAATATTTGCTTTATTATAATTAAGTGCTGTGAAAATGTATTAGTTATAATTTTAATTGCAATTTAATTGCAGATTTTATAAACAGTCTGAGACAGTATCCTGGGAATTATGGGTCTGTGTGATAAGGAGACTTGACTAGGTTTGCTGTCTGTTCCATACCCAGACACATCCCTGACCCCTGGAGCTTCTACTTTTCTGCACTAGGAGCTTAGCCCACCCTTCCCTTCCTGCAGAGAACTCTAGGTAGAAAGGTTCCCTAATACCTTGCCGAGGCTCACCTGGGCACTGGGAGGCCACACACCACAGCCTGCCTCAGAGCTGGTACCTGTGCCTGCCATCGGCGGACCCGTAGGTGGGCCTTCACAGTTCACCCCCACCCATCTTGGTTCTCCCCTCTCGAGGGTTGAATTGGGAGACCAGACTACAGCACACTCTACAGACCAGTGTACCCTGAGACAACACAGCACTTCTTCAGCAAACAAGGACCAATACCAAGTCATGGGGGCAGTAGTCAGCTCTTGCTCATGGGCACCACCTGCTAGCCTGGAGGTTGAAGGATACAATACCACAGGTAACTTGCTGATACCTGGATACACCACTGAGGAGAAACATAGGCCTCCTGAGACCCTCTGCCACCCCAGACTCACAGGAGGCCATGAGCCAGCCCACACCCTCACTATTACAACCAATATCTGGGAAAGCCTATATAACAGGCTGTCTGTATCAAAGGAACTCATATAGATTAGCCTCCAGAGCTCATTCAGATGAGAAAGTACCAGAGAAACAACTCTGAAAGTGTGAGAAAACAGGATGTTACCCCCTCCAAAGCAGAACATTAATTCTTCAAAAATGGAACTTAACCAGAATGAAATTCCTGAAATGTCAGGTAACAAATTGAGAATATTAGTTATAAAGACGCTCAATGAGATGCAAGATACAGCTGATAACCAACACAAATAAGTTAGTAACACAATTCAAGTGGTGAAAGAGGAGATTGGCAACATTGGCAAGACAAAACAAAACAAAACAAAACACCAGAGCTAAAAAACTCAATGGTAGAGATATAAAACACAGTGCAAGCTAGACACAGTAGGCTAGACCAAGTAGAAGAGAGAATCTCAGAGATAGAAGACAAGTTCTTCAAACTAACCCAGTCAGACAGAAATAAAGAAGAATTAAGAAGAATGACCAAGCCTATTAAAAATATGGGACTATGTAAAGCAACCAAATCTACACGTCATAGGCATTCCAGTGGGAGAAGAAGACAAAGTCAAAAGTTTGGAAAATATATTTGAGGAACTAATTGAAGAAAATTCCTCTGGACTTGAGAGAGACCCAGAAATCCAGATTTTAAAAAACCCAATGAACTTCTGCAAAATATATCATAAGAAGAACCTCACCAAGGCATATTGTTGTCAGATTCTCCAAAGTCAATGTGAAAGGAAATATCTTATAGGCAGCAAGAGAGAAGCACTGACTCACTTATAAAGGAAAAGACATTAGAGTAATTGCAGACTTCTCAGTAGAAACCCTACAAACCAGAATAAAATGGGGGGAGGATCTATTTTCAACCTCCTTAAAGAAATAAAATGCCAGTTAAAAATCTTATATCCAGTCAAACTAAGCTTTATAAATAAAGGAGAAATAAACTCCATCCCTAAAAAACAAACACTAAGGGAATTTTTCACCATTAAGCCAAGAGATGCTCAAAGGAGTTCTAAACTAGAAAATGAAATGCTGACTCTCACCTTCATAAAAGATTACATAAGTACAGAGCACACAGAGCCTATAAAGCAACTACATGTTTGAATGTCCAAAACAACTAGCTTGCAACATTACGGTAGGAACAAAATCTCACATAACAATATTAACCCTGAGCTTAAATGGTCTAAATACCTCACTTAAAAGAATCAGAGTGGCAAACTGGGTTAAAACAAAACAAAACAAAACAAAACAAAACAAAAAACAAGACCCAACCATATGCTGCCTATAAGAGACCCAACTACTGGCCAAAGACAGTCACAGATTCAAAGTAAATGGGTGGAAAAAGATATATCAGGTGAATGGAAAACACAAACCAGCAAGAGTAGCCTTCCTCATATCAGATAGCTTAGACATTAAACTAAAAACCATTAAAAAAGACAAAGAAGGGCATTATATAATGATAAAGGGTGCAATTTAACAAGATCAATAGCAATGTCATAATAGTGGGTGTCTTCATCACTAGACAGATCATCAAATAAGAAAACCAACAAATAACAGAGAGCCCAGAAATAAAACTACATACCTACAACCAACTGATCTTTGACAAAGCTGACAAAAATAAACAATGGTGAAAGGATACTCTATGCAGCAAATATTCTATTTGGTGCTGGGAAAATTGGCTGCCCAAGTACAGAAAAATGAAACTGGGCCCTTATATCTCATCATATACAAAAATTAACTCAAGAAGGATTAAGGACTTAAATGTAAGACCTGAAACTACATAAATACTAGAAGAAAACCTAGGAAACACTTTTCTGGACATTGGCATAGGCAAGCATTTTTTATAAAGACCCCCAAACCAATTGCAACAAAAACTAAAATAGACAAATGGGGCTTAATTAAACTAAAAAACTTCTGCACAGCAAATAAAACAATCAACAGAATGAACAAAATACCTACTGAATGGGAAAAAAGTAATTGCAAATTGCACTTCAGACAGAGGGCTAATATTTAGAATCTACAAGGAACTCAAAGAACTCAACATAAATAAAACAAATAGCCCCATCAAAAAGTGGGCAAGGTCATGAATAGATACTTCTCAAACGAAGACACAAATGGCCACCAAGCATATGAAAAAATGCTCAGCATCACCAATCGTCAGAGAAACGCAAATTAAAACCACAGTGAGATATCACCTCACACCAGTCAGAATGGCTATTATTAGAACATCAAAGAAAAACAAATGTTGGTGTGATTGCGAAGAAAAGGGAACCCATCCACTCTTGGGATTGTAAGCTCATTCAGCATCTATGGGAAACAGCATGGAAATTTCTCAACAAACTAAAAATCGAGTTACCATTTAGCCTAGCAATCCCACTGCTAAAGATTTGCCCAAAGGAAAATAAATAAATGAATAAACGATACCTTCACTCATATGTTCACAGCAGCACTATTTATAATAGCAAAATCATGGAACCAACCTAAGTGTCCACCAACAACTGACTAGATAAATAAAATGAGGTACATATACACCATGGAATACTATGCAAATATAGCAAAGAAAGAAATCATGTCCTTTGCAGCAACATGGGTGGAGATGGAGATCGTAATCCTAAGTAAACTGACCAGAAACAGAAAACCAAACACCCCATATATTCACTTATTTGTGGGAGCTGAGTGGCCACAAAGATGAAAATAATAGACACTGGGGACACCAATAAGGGGGGTAGCTGGAAGGTGGGTTAGGACTCAGAAATCACTCATTGTGTGCAATATTCACTATCTGGGGAACAGGCCTCCTGAGGCCCAATCCCCACCACTTCCCGATATGTCCATGTAACAAACATGCGCACGAATCCCTGAATCCAAACTAGAAATGGAAAAAAATTTAGATGGCTGGATCATTGTGCATAAACCAGAAGACGATACGAGTTGTGACTGGCCAGGTAGGACGGGACCAGGAAGTCCTGGGCTTGATGGCCCATGGTGATGATATTAGTGGTGAGCATCTCCCGGTGTCCTTGTCTTTCCTGTGTAGGACGTCTCCATCATCCCTTCACATTTCCGTATCCTCTAGCTCTTTCCCCTATCCAAACCAGTCCTCATGAAATGGTGGAATAAACTTTGTACCAGGGACCGGGGAGGCTGAGAGTATAATGTTGCCCGTGGGCCTTTGAATGATAATAGGAAGCCGATCCTTAGGTTTGGTGGAAGCCAACAAATTTAAGATGTAATCATTGCCTCTTACTCACAGGCCGTTTAGGTGTGTGAGCAGAAGAGCTTCTGTCTTAGAAGTGGAAATACGGATATTGTGCCCGCAGGGAGTCACCTACCTGTCAGTCAAGGCTTGGTGGCCAAGAGGAGAAAAGAGTTCACCCTCACGAGTCCGTGTGAACTGACTTGTGTCTTTTAGAGGCTTCATCCAAGTGTCTCGTCATTGTGAAGGTGACGTGGGGCAGGCAAGGAGGAGATGCAGGTGGTCGTAGGCAAAGGAGACGGCTGAGGAATTATTGATGGTGCCCATGTGCACGTGTGTGTTGGTGAGAAAGGCAATTCTGGCCCAATAAATTTAGCACATAATTTTTTAGTCAAGTAGCCAGTCATTCTATCCCATAAATAAACCAAAAACTTAAAAAAGAATCCTGTGTCCTTCCACTTGTTTTTCACTTCAAGGGAGGAAACACATTATCTAGATCCTTCTTCACATATCATGATTCATGTGGTGCTTGAACCTGCCACTTCAGTCCATGATTAATAATGTGCTTAATTGCTTTCCTTCCCCCCTCACAGCTGCCAGATGGAATACTGTAGATGCGACCAAGCCACATTGGTATTTATGCTGCAAACAAATGGTGTTACAGTGTGGATTCCTCCTTTCCGACCCAAATACCCCAAAGACAAAGCAAATTCTTGAAAATTTATCTCTGTTTCCTCTTTGTCTCTGCTGCCCTCTTAATTTTTATACCAGCGCACTTGGGATTTGAGCCCCAGTTTAAAGGTGAACTTGAGGATTGTAGCTTGTTTCCGTACCGTTCACAAGATGAGTATTGGGAAATAGAAGCTTTGGGAGTGATCATTAATATAGCACTGCTGCTTTGAGAACATTCGTGAGTATTGTGTTTCATGGTCTTTGTTCTTCTGTGGAATGTGTAGCTATATAATCTGAGTAGTTACCTGTCATCTCTCCTTCAGATTTTAAAATATCCATCTGTAACCCCCAACAATTTTATTTTCCACTTTTGCTAGTGTTCGCCTTCAGCTTGAACATAAGACTATGTCTTCATTTGCTCACACCCATTCGCGATTCAGTCCAGTAGCCTGGGCCTGAAACATTTGGGAGAAGAAACACAGTATGGGAGAAACACGGCTTCCCTGATACTCGAGGGGAAGTCATCACGTTCTTCCCAGGTAACACCTGCCGTCAGAATTTCCGAGGGGGATTTTAGTTGCACAAGTCCTGTTAAGCCGAGTTGACACGGAGCAGATGGGTACAGAAACACCGAGCACTGAGAGTGAGCTTTCACGGACGATGTTTGCTGAGCAAAGGTTTTTATTTTGGGAGTAAGAAGTGTTTAACAACATCGTGAAAGCAAGCAAAAAAGGATGAATTTTGGATTTTGAGGATAACTCAAGCTATGAGTGTCATTAAAAAATGTAAATCTGTTATGAATGTACGGAATTGCAGGCTGGAAAGATTAACCGCACAGATAGCCAGCTTCTTGAACTTTCTTTCCTCCCTCCCTCCCTCCCTCCTCCCACTCTCTCTCTTCCTCCCTTCCTTCTTTTCCTCTCTTCCTTTCTTCCTTCCTCCCTTTTTTCCTGTCCTTTTCAGTTTCTGTCAGTACCCATGCTTAAAGGGTATGCACACATACCCTTTAAGGTGCTAACTGGTTTATAAGACTTACTGTGAATCCCTCAGTCTCTTGGCTCTGGCCACGGACCTCCCTCCCGCCCTCATCTGTGGCTCTTCTTCTCCCAGGCTCGAACTTGCCCTTCATTTGCCTGATGCTTTGGCTGTTATTTTCATAGTCCCTCAATAATGTGGTTACATTGGCCTCTTGATTTTTCAATTGGGTTATTTTTTATTTTCCCCTATGAAGGATGATGCAGGCTTTCTCTTTTCTTATACTCAAGAGCCAATCCCTGCTGAACACGGAGGGATCGTTCTATTCCCATTCTCTCAGAGTAGTCATACTCATCCGTTTTTTGTCGTATTTTGACTCTGTGTGCTGAGTCACAGCTGAACCATGGTGTTTTCTAGAATAATTTTTCCTGACATGCCCATCTTTTTTATTTTTAAAATTAAAAAATGCTTTATAATCAATGGGTAGAGTTGCAACTTGGCGTTAGAGCTTTTGGTGTGGTAGAGGCGCCCTTGTTGGTTTTTCCTGCACGAAGCACCTTCGGGGGCTCCTTAGGGCAGCTGTCTCAACCCCAGGGAGTTCTCTCTGACCTTCCGGACAGGTGGTGTCTCCTGTGACTGGTTGTCATGACTTCCGCCTTAGAATCTGCCTTCTCAGCTTCACCTCCTGTCTTTCCTGCTTAGCTCGCTTCATCCCAGGTGGGAAGCTTTCTTGGACAGGTGCAGTGTTCAGGATAGATCATTGTCATTCTGAACATCCTGTCATCCTGAAATGTGGTTGTCATCCTGAAACGCAGGGTCCACATTTGCCACCTCAGCTCTGCCGTCAGTGAGGGGACACTCTGCTCTTCTGGGCTCTCTCTCTTTTTTTCTGTCAAGTCCATCCAAGCTCTTACCCTTTAGGCTTCTTTAGTCATAAGTCAAGCACAACCTGTGTATAACCAGGTGTCCCCATCCCCTCAGGGACCTGCGTCTGACTCACTAAGCATTTCTCCGCAGGTTCTCTCATAAAGCTTGGCCTAAGCAAGCATTCCTCTCCCAGCCACAGTCCTCTGCATAGTCTCTCTAAATAACTTTGTGCTGTGATTCACTTTCCCTTTCTAAAAGCTCCTTCGCTTTTCCTTATTCGTGCTGAGTGTTGGCAATGGGCCAGAACGGATTACATGATTTTGACCACTTAGACACTCCAAAGGTCTAGTACCTTATTTTAGGGTATGGGGCACTGAGCATTTATGGCAATACTCTCAGTCTTTTTAGAAAAGATTTTGTTTTAAAGATATGGGGTGCAATTCAGGACTAGGTGTACAAGTGGTCACCGTACAGGTGAAGTTTGGTCCTCCCTTTGGTCCTCCCTTTGCCTGAGATCAGGTACCCTTATTGATGTTGTGTCTCCCCTGTCCCCCGTAGTCTTAGTCTTTAAAGCCTCAGTTCAAACTCCAACACGAGAAGAAAGTTATATGTAGCCTCTTGTTACACCAACTTTTGGTCAAAGGTTCTTTCTGTGCTAGGCACAGCATTGCACACTTTGCACGTCAGTTCTCATTTAATCCTTGTGATAACCTTATTGAAGTAGGTTGTTACTACCACCTCCATTTTACAGAAGAGGCCAAGAAAGGTTAAATAATGGAAAACAAATAAATAACATCCACACAAGTAACGACAAGCTGAGCCTTGACTGAAATCCCAGAACACTGCTTTGGAGACTACAGTCATGATCATGAAACCGTGCTGCCAAGTGAGAGACAGAGTAAATGTAAAGTTGTCCACCTACTTTACTCCTTTGTCTCTTCCAAGTCTCACTCCAAGTGACTTACGGCAGGGGTCCTCAACCCCGGAGTCACGGACCCCTCCCGGCCGCACAGCTAGAGGTGAGTGGCGGGCAAAGCCTCATCTGTGTTTCCAGTCACTCTCCATTGCTCGCAAGACCGCCTGAGCTCCGCCTCCTCTCAGACCAGCACTGAAAAGCCTGCTTCCATTTCCTACAGCCCGTCTCAGTGAAGCAGGGTTTCTGCAGGGACAGCAACCAAAACGAGATTACAGAAAAGACTGGACTTAAGCAACACACTTCAGGTGTCACTGTCTCCCATCCCGCCCAGATGGGACGGTCTAGTTGCAGGAAAACAAGCTTAGGGCTCGCACTGATTCTGCATAATGGCGAGTTATAGAATTATTTCACTAGCTATTGCAGCGCAATAATAATGGAAACAAAGTGCACAATAAATGCAATGCACTTGAACCATCCTGAAAACAACCCCCAGCCCTGTTCGTGGAAAAACTGTCTTCCATGAAACCTGACTCTGATGCCCAAAAGGTTGGGGACCTCTGGTTTAAGGCGTAATGAGATATCAAAGGGAGTCTAGGCGAGCTCGTTAATAACAGCAGGAGAAAAATCTACTTGGGATGTAGGGAACCCAGTTTAAGGAATGTGGATGCATGAAGCCTAAAATAGGGTTTTTCAGTTGAAGTCCAAGAGGACAAGGGCAAGGTGACGCTGGCACCCGGCAGGAGAGACGCGCAGAGGCGGAAGGTGGCCTGAGGAGAGGAATACAACAATGTTTTCGACTTCCTTTCAACTTCAAGTTTTTCTGATTCGCTCCAAGGAAGGCAGGATTCTTTCTGATAGTAGACTGAAACTTTCCAATTACTCATGGGCAAGAAGGTGAGATACGTGTACTATAGAGGAGGGAGGGCCAGTGCATTTATAGATCTTAATCTACATAGAACAAGGATGATGAGAAACAGGTCTCACTGATTTTGACTGTCTTTCGAACAGTGATTATGATTCTCTTGTAAATGAAAGTATTTTGTTCTTGGGTTTCCAGCAACTTTACGTATTTTCAATCTTATTCTTTTAAAATCCCATTAACACTTTGCTACATCACTCACTGTCTTTTCTTCATCTTAGAGTCTTCCAGTTCAAACAAGTTTAGTCATAATGGAGTTAGGACCAATCTCGATATTTTATTAGGGAAGGTAACAGAGTGTAAGACACACATTTTTCAGCAGGATGAAGCATTCTCAATGATTTTCTGAAAACTAATAGTTCTATTGTGTTTGTTTTGTATTGATACAATCTATCACCTATACACTTTTAGTAAACTCATTTGATTGTATCTCTTAAACTTAACCCCCTTACCCCCACCTTCCCTAACTAATATAGAGACACTACATAAATTATAGCTGGACAATTTTGTGAATATGCGTGTGTGTGGGGGGGGAGGGGGGTGAAGCGTAGCATATGTGAATACACCACCGAATTGAAATTTAAGTAGCCTCACATCATAGAATCTATTTAGACTCGTGAATCCAATGCCTGCATTTATTGCCTCCAATATGTCAATTGCTATAGACTGGCTTTTTTCCAAAAAGGGATATTTTTTTTTTACTACTCTATAGATTGGCCCTGCAAAGCTGCTTGACCTATTTTTGTTGTCCAGAAAGGGACTTAATTGAGAATTACTGTGATCCTTGACTCCCAGCAATATGCAGCCCACAAAAATAAAGCACATGTGCAAGCCCTGCTCCCAAGCGGAAAGGAGCCCTGCGCGTGTGAAGTGGCAACATTCTTTGCCCCGCTTGCCCTCACAGGGCTGGGGCAGCCTTGCTCTTCTTTCGTGGGTGGGCACCTGCCATGACTTCTGTCATCGCTTGCTGGATGGCGCTTTTTCTCCTCTGCTTAATGAAACCGATTATGTTGCTTTTCCCAAGAGCGTGTCAATTGTGTCATTGTCATTGCGGCAGCCAAAGGCGTATCAGTGTTGTTTTCCGTTAGGTTCACTTGGACATCGAGGCCTTTTGTTCCAAGGCTTTTCTTTTTCTCTCCCTTCCCTTTTAAACTTTTTTTTCTGGTTCTGTAATTGTATTTTGTTGTCTCTTTTGATAGGAAAGCATCTGCACTTGACACCTGTCAGGATGTTTTTCTTTATTTCTAAGACTTTATTGTATATGTCACGGGGATTGTACAATTGTGTCATAATATTTGTCACATTCTCATTTCTGATGTTCAGTATTTGTCCTATTACTGCCACCGATACAAGATAACCTTTTATCAAATACTTTTAGAGACTTCAGAAAGTCTCAATGAGTAGTGAAAGAGAAGTTATTCCTGTTATGTTATTTCTGAAATGTTAGAAGTTTCTCAAACACAGAGATTTCCCAGATTGTTTATTAAAGTTGCCAGCTTCATTGGGTTCTTTTCGTGAATTGCTGTTTTCATGTCATGTTAAATAGATTGATAAATAATTTTTCCACATTTTTGCTTGAATATAGAGGCTCTCCTAAATTGGAAACCTGACCTTTACACTGTGAATACTTACTGTAGCAGAATTTGTACCTGTAGTCTCAGGTGGGAAAAGTCTGTCTCTTTGAGCGAATGTGATTTAATATTATGAGTAGGCATTAAGATTCTGTAAACATTCATGATACTTGGAGGAAAAGCAATATTAAATATTTTCTTCTTGTTCTATGTGGTTATCTGAGTGACTTACTAAGGACTGAAGAGATAATCCACTTCTGAGAGCTGAAGGCTGATTTTGATCACACAGTTATAAGTTATGTTGCTGTTCGTCCAGAATATAAAATTAACAATGGTTTAGTGTTAATGACTTTTCCTTTTCTCAGAGGAACTCAGCTTCCTTTAGTTTTGAAGGCCAAGCTTGTTCTTGAATTCACTAAGATCTCTTTTACCTTTTAGCCTTTCTGAAAAATGTCACAATGTCAAATTGAAACTCCCTCCCCATTTGTTGTGGCCAGTACTTATTATCCAGATTTAATCTCTGATGCTCTCTTCCTCTTGATTATTTAATTTTTTTTGAGTTGGAGTCTCACTCTGTTGTCCAGGCTGGAGTGCAGTGGCACACTCATGGCCACCACAGCCTCGAACTACTGGGCTCAGGTGATCCTTCTGCCTCAGGCTTCCAAGTAGCTGAAATTATAAGCACTCACCACCATGTCCAGCTAATTTTTGATTTATTAAAAAGGTGAGGTGAAGTCTCACCAAGTTGCCCAAGCTGGTCTTGAACCTATGGGCTCAGGCAATCCTCTCACCTTGACCTCCCAAAGTGCTGGAATTACAGGCTGAGCTACCGAGTCTGGGCGATTATTTAATTTTAACCACCTAGTTTTTCAAAAGCTAGACTAGAATTTTTAAAAATTGTACTAAAAGAAGCTGGGCAATTCCCATTTCTAATCACTCAGTTAATAGAGAAAGACAGTGAATACTAAATTGGATTAGGAGCATGGTTAGGGTGCCAGAGACTGTATCATTAAAATCCAGTTTTTCCAAATTCCATTTCAATGCATGGAATCCTTCTCCGTCTCAGTTATGAAGACGTTGCATTCAGTTACTTAGGAATATAAAGTAAGAGCAGAAGGAAAATATTATCACCGAGAGTTCTTTTATGGTGAGGAAAAACTCAGTGGTTGGGTCATCCATCCCAGTGGCAAGGTCCCATCTCCTCATGCAGTGATGCCCATCTGTGCTCATGTCATGTCAAGTACGATTCTCTTCTGCCTTTAGGAAGAAATCAAGGGACAGACTGGCTTCTCTTGTTATTTCAGTGTGCTAAAGCAATCACTTAGTGTTTATTATACTAATTAATTATCTCCCTGTTTATTTTGTGTAATCATTTACTTTTACTTAGCGGGTAGATAATGAATTCCTGTTAGCAGAAGAGGGATGAAGGCAGACATTAAAAAAGATATCTGAAGCCTGGACTCAGGAATCGGCACTTGAATGGGGAAGTTCAAGGCTGGTATTAGGAGGACACGCATGGGCACGGGCTTTCCCAGCCCTTCATCACTTTCAGAGCATCAGTTCTGCCTGCTGAACTCCTGAGTTATGAGTGCTCGTTGTTTGAACTTGCGATGAACTGCCTGTTCTAATAGGCTTCATCTTCATTATAAGTTGCTATAACAAATAGGCTTAAATATGTAATTAGATACTAGGGCTCTTGAAGAGTGATTTATTAGAAGAAGATAAGTTTTTGGAGAACAAATGCAGGGCTATTAAGATGTTGACAGAAGATTAGGACAATCACTGTTAGAGTTTTATAAACAAGGGTTTAAGAGTCTCTTTTTAATGAAGCAGAATATTTAAATAAGAAACTCATTGGCTGCATGTTTTCCTTGACATTTCATTATCCCATGAATTACATGTTCTGTCTGGATGGATATCACGATGTAAAAGCTCAGTTACTAAATAGCTGATGAAAAAATTGATGCTGAATATTTCAAAGGTTTCAGAAACTCAGCCCCTCAGCAGTTCTTCTTCCTATTGATCCCAGCAATCTGTCTCCCAGTGTGTCGGCAGACAAATGCATTTTAGGTTAACTTGATATATTAAAGAGGATACCATTTTAATCAAGATTCATACATTAAAGGCAATCAGTTGACAGTTTTCTGTGATCTATTTTGTTAACAGATTAAGTCAAAATCAAAGGAAATTTCCCTTAACTGTATTTATATTTCAGAGTTGCTTGAAGCTTGTAATTCAATTATTTACTAGAACATGGTGCACATAAATACATATTTTGAAATACTCTTAAAATTTAAAATATTTCTGAAATTGTGAAGTTTTACAAGTACAATTATTTGGGTGTAATTGGTAACTTGTCATAGATGATCTTAAATTGATTAATCTTTCAGCTATGAATATAATATCAGAGAAAGAAGAGATGAAAGTGTTAGTAGTATTTATCACCTCTAGACATTTACATATTACTACTCTAATTAGCTTGAATAAAATTATGAAACATATTAAATAATTTTATTTCTTTAGTTATAAGATTATTTTACAGTATATTTTCAGAAATTATTTTAAGATGTGAATGAATATAACTATTGAGGTAAAAAAATCTGCAATTGAATTGTGGTTTGAATACATTCATTATGTACTTTTCAGGAAGCAACTTGCTATATGCTTAATTTTTCTTATCTATTAAATAGGGATAACATGCAAATCTCATGCTGCATGTATAGAATGAATGTATGAAAATGTAGAAAAATATCTAGGTTATTCTTGCTTGACACTTAACAGAGTTTCTCAAGTACAGTACTAGGCACTTTGTGTAAGTGATCTTTAATTTTAATACACTAGCAAATATATAATATTTATTGAGCACTTACCAAATATCTTGTACAGCTGTAAATGTCTTTACATGTAATGAAACATTTAATTTTTAATTCTAAGTCTGTAAGTGACTATTGTATTTAATAGCAATCATTATAAGAAACAACATTATTTCATTTTAACACTGCCAGAAAAAAAGCACTGCAATTAAAGTATGACTTATGTCATGTATAGTAAGTCCCCTCCATATGAACCTTCACGTTGTGAACTTTCAAAGATGCAACGTATGTTTGAATGTCCAATCGTGTAAGTGTCTGGTGCACATTATCATGTGGAAGAACCTTTGCCTGCAGTTTGTTTACCATTTTCGTGGATTTGGGATGGTGGATGAGGAGTCAAAGAGGTCTTCAGCCACCTAGTGACCCTGAGTGAGAAGCTGGAGCTCGATCTGCAAGAGGATGACGTCACTGAACTCCTCGCTGGGCAACACGCAGAGCTTGCTAATGAACACCTGATGGAATTGAAGGCCCCGAGGAAGGACGAAGAGAGACAAGAGGGAGAAAAGTACCTGAAGCACTGAAGAGATTCACAATGCAGGAAGTGGCAGGAGATTGTCTCTGTTTGAGGAGGCACTGTTGGTTTCTGAGGCACAGCACCTGAATGCCAGAATGGCACAGGAAGCTTGCAGGAGCAGTTCAGAAGGCAATCCAGTGCTGCCGTGTCATCTAAAACGAGAAAAAAAGAGCTGCTGCCCAGTCATCCCTGAATCATTTTTCCAAGAGGGTAGACAGAATGGAATCCAGCAAGGAACCAGAACCTGTGTTATCAAGGTTGGGTGTGAGTGACATGGCAGTTGGCTCTCCATCTCCTGTTGCTGACCGTCCTTCAGTGCCACTGTCTCCCACCTCCCCTCCCTCCTCCCGTCAGGAACTCTTCTTGCCTGTTTACTCGATGCCAGCCCCTGTATGACAGGTGTTGTACTGTACTTTTCAAGGTACTGTACTGTAAGATTAAAAATGTTTTCTTTATTTTTTGTGTCTGCTTGTTTTTTATGTGTTATTTGGGTGAAAGGTATTATAAACCTGTTACAGTACTATATTGCCGATTGCGTTATTTGGGTACCGAGATTAACTTTGTTGGACTTATGAACAAATCAGACTAACGAGTGTGCTCTCAGGAAAAAAAAATTGTTTATATGTAGGGGATTTATTGTATTTAAAGAAGTCAATGAATTTCAGAGATGTCAGAATGTAAAAAAATTAATTGCATTCTTAAATTGATGAAATAATTGATAAAATAATCTGGTAAGTGAAAAAAAACTAAGATTTAGAATCCAAGTATTTTCTTTTCAGAGCTTTCCTGCTTATTCTTGTCACTATACTCTCATGTACAGAATAAGAGATCAACACAAGGTCAACAAATGGACTTTGGTATGGACTATGCTTTGGTAGTTTTGATCTGGTACTTAGGAGCAATAGGGAGGTGAAAATGAAGGTGAAGTGGGATTATATTTTCTTGATGAATATTGTTAGTTAATTACAAAACACAGACACTTGATATGCATGCAATAAATATTCATAGAAGGAATGATTGATTAATTGTGACAAATCAAACTAACATAAAATATTCATAAATCCTTCTGTACTTTCACAGTTATTTATTTCTTTTAAAGCATCAATGTGTAAAGGAGAAAAAAATAACTCCTTTTATTAGATGACCAGAACCAAACCAAAACAAAGAACACAGAGCAGGAGCCTTGAATATCATTTCCCAAATGGAAGTTTGCATTCTAGCAATAAGAGTATTTCTGCAATGCAAAATGTTCATATTTATACATTCCATACTTTATATTAAATCACTGGAGATATTTTCCTTGAAACTTACACAGAAAAGATGATATCTGTGAAGACTATTATTTTACCATTGCTCTAAAAGCCATGGTCAATGCATTGGGTCATAAAGCAGAAATTATAAACTACAATCAGTGCAAAGGAAAATATACAAACACTCATCTTAAAAACAAAGAAAGCAGCTGAAAAACTCCTAGTACTAATAGAAGTAAATGAAACAAGTCATATAGCTAATAAATATCAATTTGGCAAAAATGATTTTATTTAATTATCTTTCCCAACTTCATGGAGGTTTAGTTGACAAAAATTATATATATTTAATGATGATTTGGCATACAGTGTGGAATAGTCTTCACAATCATACTAATTAACATAGAGATTGTTATCTTAGAAAAATAGAAAAATTCAGTAAGTACAGTTGACCCTTAAACAACAGGAATTTAAACTGCATGAGTCTACTTATATGCAATATTTTTCCAATAAATGTAATGGAAACATTTTTGGAGATTTGTGACAATTTAAAAAACTCTCAGACAAACTGCAAAGTCTAGAAATATCAAAAAAACTAAGAAAAAGTTAAGTGTGTCATTAATGCATGAAATATATTACACACTAGTCCCTCTTATTATATACTACCATAAAACTTACTCAAACCTATGATAAAAAGCTCACATTTATCAGCACATATATATACAGGCACCTACAGGCTATACATGACTGCCATTTGCAGTCAAGGGAAATGCAAACAAACATGAAGACATAATATTCAATCATAACAGCATAAAATCAACTAGTACACACGTTGCCACTGTCATAATTTTGTAGCCACCCCCTATTGCTGCAGCAGTGGGCTCCAGTGTTGTGTCTGCTGAACACCGTGTGATGCAAATCATTTTTGCACAAGCTGTTTATCTCTCTAGTACCTTGTGTGTTGGTGAAAAATAGTCTCTCACAGTTCTCGCATAGTTTTCAAAATATTTAGTGCAATGTGGTGAACCTCGTATAACACCAAGGGGACCCATTCGACGTGCCGCTGGTGATGCTGGAACTTTTCCCGAGAAGCAGAGAAAAGTCATGATGCTACAAGAAAAGGTCGGATTGCTTGGTGTGTTCTGTAGATTGAAGTCTGCATTTACAGTCGCCCACCATTTTAAGAGACATGACTCCAGCATAAGAATTGTTGCAAAAAAAGAAAAGAAAAGGAAATTTGTGAAGCTGTCACCGAAGCTATGCCACCAGGCACAAGAGTCTGGCACTTTTCTCAAAATGCCTTTTTAAAAAATCTTGTATTGAAAATGCAATGTTTATTTGGGTGCAGGATTGCTGTAAGAAAGACTTGTCTATAAAATCTAATATGATTTGAGAAAAAGTGAAGTCATTATATGACAACTTAAAACAAAAGGAAGGTGAGGGATCCAAAATTGGAGAATTTAATGCCAGCAAATGATGGATTGATACTTTTAGAAAGAGGTTTTACTTAAAAAATGTGAAGCTCACTGGCGAAACACCTTCTGCCGATCAAGAAGCAGCAGACGAATTCCCAGATGCCGTTAAGAAAATCACTGAGGAGAAAGGAAATCTGCGTGAACAGGTTTTAAGGTAGACAAAAGAAATGCCACAAAAGACATCGAAGGCAGGAGGTGGTAGGCCAGCTCTGCTGTTTTGCACAAATGCAGTGAGGCTGATGACTAGTACTGCCTTTATCTATAAAGCAGTTGACCCCTGAGCCTTGAAGGGGAAAAGATAAACACCCACTCTCAGTCTATGGGTAGTCAACAAGAAGGTGACAAGAAGGTCTGGACAAGGAGAACTCTTTTTCTGGATTAGTTTTATCAGTGCTTTGTCCCTGAAGTTAGGAAGTACCTTGCCAGTAAGGGACTGCCTTTTAAAGTTCTTCTGATAACTGGACAATGATCCTGGACACCTCGAACTTCATGGGTTCAATCCTGAGGGTGTCAAAGTAGTCAATTTGCTCCCAAACACAACGTCTCTAATTCACTCTCTTGATCAAGAAGTCATAAGGACCTACAAGTCTCATTGCACACAGTACTCTATGTCAACACTATGGAAAACAAACCCGGTTAGACAAAACATCATGCAAGCCTGGGAGGCTCACACCACTGAAGATGCCATTGTTGTTAAAAAGAAAAGACTGTGAAAACCATCAAGCCCCAAACAATACGTTCCTGCTGGAGAAAACAATATCCAGATGTTGTGCATGACTTCACAGAAAGAACAACTGAGTCAGTCAAGGAAATCATAAAAAAGATTGTGACTATGGCGAAAAAGGTGAGGGAGATGGAGACATGGGTCTTGGAGAAAGTCAAGAGCTAGTATACACCATATGAGAGAAGTTAACAGAAGATGGTTCGAAGGAGATGAAGACTTCCAACCAGAGTCTGGCGATGAGAAAGATAAGGAAGCAACGCAGAAAGCAAAGCGATGTGGGAGAATCTAGCAGAAGGTTTCTGATTATGCCCAACTATTTTTGACTTTTTTTCCCAACATGGACCCTTCTATGATACAGGCACCGAAATTAAAGGAAACTGTAGAACGAAAATTGGTACATTTTTAGGGAAATGGTAAAAGGAAGAAGTCAGAAGTTAGGACATACTTCCGTAAAGCTACCCTGGGTATGCCTTCTTCTCCTGCCTGCCATCCCACCTCCTCTACCTTCACCACCCTTGAGACAGCAAGACCACACCTTCTCCTCCTCGTCTTCCTCAGTCTATTCAACATGAAGATAATGAGATCTTCATGATAACCGACTTCCACTGCACAGTAAAAATATTTTCTCTTCCTTGTGATTTTCTTGATAATGATTTATTTTCTCTAGCTTTCTTTAGTAAGAATGCAGGATAGAATACATATGACATGCAAAATGTGTGTTAATTGTTTATGTTGTTGGTAAATCTTCTAGTCAACAGTTGGCTACTAGCAGTTATGTTTTTAGGGAGTCAAAAATTATGCACAGATTTTCAACTGTGCAAGGGTTGGTGTCCCTAACCCTTGCGTTATTCAAGGGTCAGCTGTAGTAAACAACATACAAAATATAAAAACAATATATTTGAAGCTCTGTGTAGGCAAAAATAGTATTGAAGGAAATAAAACTATACATGATTTGCTAGAGAGATTTTGTATGATGAAAAGAATCTATGCCTAGATGTTTGAGGGTTTTTATCCAGAAGGGGTGCTGGTTTTTATCAAAAACTTTTTCTGCATCTAATGATACAATCATGTGGTTTTTGTCTTTACATCTGTTGATGTAATTAATTATATTTATGGTCTTATGAATGTTGAACCAGCCCTGCATCCCAGGGATGAATCCTATTTGGACATGGTGGATGATTTTTGAGATGTGTTGTTGAATCCTATTTGCTAGGATTTTGTTGAGGATTTTAGCATCTATGTTCAAGGATATTGGCTTCTAGTTCTTTTTCTTTGTTGGATCTTTACCTGGTTTGGGTATTAATGTGAAGTTAGCTTCATAGATGGATTTAGGGAGATTTCTGTCTTTCTCGATCATGCTGAATACTTTCAATAGCATTGGTATCAGCTCTTTGTCTGTTTTGTAGAATTCTGCTGGAAGCCATCCGGTCCAGGGCTTTCTTTTGTAGGTATTTGTCTTATGATGGAGTCAATTTCCCAGGTTGCTACTGGTTAATGTAGGGTCTCAATTTCTTCTTGTTTCAACTTTGGGATATTGTGTGATGTCAGAATGTCCTCCATTTCATTTAGGTTTTCAAGTTTGTTTCCACACAGGTGTGCTTCGTAATTTCTGATAACTTTTTGTATTTCTTCAGGATCACTTGTGACTTGAAGTTTTGTGTTTCTGATTGCATTTACTTAATTTTTTTCTCCTTTTTCTTGATCAGTTTGGCTTGGGGTCAGTCAATCTTGTTTATCCTTTCAAGGAACCAGCTTTTTGTTCATTGATTTTTTTTTTCCTATGATATTTTTGTCTTCTACATGCTGTATTTGGACTCTCACTTTGATGATCTGTATACTGCTGCTGAATTTAAGGATTTAGTGGTCTTTTTTTTTCCAGCTCCTTAGATGATTTGTTAGGCTGTTAACTTGTGATTTTTCTATTTTCTTGATTTGTTTTTATAGAGATATGAATTCTCCTCTTAGTACTCCTTTCACAGTATCTCAGAGATTTGGTTAGATGCTTTTATCATTTTCATTTGTTTCCAGGAATCTTTTGATTTTTCTTTTGATTTCTGTGTTGCCCCATGAGTTGTTCAGCATCATGCTGTTTAGTGTCAATGCCTTTGTGAGCTTTGGGGGGATTTTATTGGTATTGATATTTACTTTTATTTAACTGTGGTGTGAGAACATCCATAGCAGTATTTCAATCTTATGAAATTTGTTTATGCTTGACTTATGGCCAAGGATGTGGTCAATCTTGGAGTACATTTCATGAAATGATGAGTAAAATGTATATTCTATGGTTGTTGAGTGGTGTGTTCTGGAGGTAGCTATCAGGTTCATTTGGTCAAGTGTCAAATTGAGGTTCTTGATCTTCTTGTTGATTTTTTTTGCCTTGGTGATCTATCTTGCATTATTAGTGGGATATTTAAGTCTCAGTTATGATAGTATTAGAGTCAATATCTTTTCTTTAGCTTACTTAGTAGCTGTTTTATAAAAGCTGGCGCACTTGTGTTGGGTGAATATATGTTTAAGATGGATATTTCTTGCTGATGGATTGAAATTTTATCGCTACATGGTGTCCTTCTGTTTGTTATTTTAAATTTTGATAGCTTTAAGGTTGTTTTGTCTGATATTAATATCACAACTCCTGTTGTCTTTTTGGTTCCATTGCCTGAAAATTTGTTTTCCATTCTCTAACTTTGAGTCTGTGAGTTTCCTTTCTGGTGAGATGAGTCTCCTGCAGAAAGCATATTGTTGGGTTGCATTTTTTTAAATCCAGTTTGCTGTTTTATTTATTTTCAGTGGTGCATTTAGACCCTTCATGTTCAAGCTGTATATTGAGATGTGAGAGTTTATTCCTGTCATGAGACTTTTATAAAGTTCTTTGTTGTTTTTCTTCTGGTTGCTGTTTATTAGTTTCCTTTTGATTTTGGTTTGATATATATGTGTGTTTTCAGTTTTGCAGTCATAGTGCCTGCTGAGTTGATTCTGTTTTCCTGCATTTTTTGGAAGATGGTCATTCTTTTTTTTCTTTCTTTTGTGCTTAATACCTTCTTAAGCATCTCTTGTAGAGCTGGTCTGGAGGCAGCATAAACTCATAGGTATTGTCTGGGAATGATTTTGTTTCTCTATAATTGATGAAATCTAGCTTGGTTGTTTGGGAAATTCTTGGTTGAAATTTTTTTATCATTGAGAACTTTGAAGATTGGACTATGGTCTCTTCTAGCCTGTAGTGTTTCTGAAGATAAGTCTGCTGCTATTCTAATTGATCTTTCCTGGTAGATAGTCAGAGCTTTCTCTCTCACTGCCTTTAGGATTATTTTCTTTTGCACTTACTTTGTGTAAATTAATTACTCTGTGTCTAGGTGTTGGTCTTTCCATTTGGTGACTTGAAGAGGTTCTCTAAATCTCTTGTATTTGGATGGTCACATCTTTGACAAGATGAGGGAAATTTTCTTGAATAACCTCATGGAATGTTTGTTCCAAAGCAATCTCTATCTCATTTTCTTCCTCAAAAATGCCAATCAGGCATAAATTCAGCCTCTTAATATAATCACCCATCTCTTGGAAGTTTTGTTCCATCTTTTAAAGCTTCCTTTCTATGTTTTTAACAGTTTGGGTTAGTTCTGTATTTTTACCTTCAAGTTCTGAGATTATTTTCTGTGCTTGGTTAATACTGCTTTCCATGCTTGTTAGTGTGTTATTTATTTCATTTACTGTATTCTTTATTGTTCTCATGTCAGTTATCAACTCTTTCATTCTTTCTTCTTGTCTTTCTTCATTTCTGTTTATCCTCTCCATCAATACCTTGATATGTTGGTTTGTGGGTTGAAACCAGTCATTCTGGGGGCTCTTCATTGTTTGAGTTCCAAAGTCTATATTCTCAGGTGCTGTCTTTCTAGGAATATATGAGTACCTGTGTTCTTCCATTGATTCTTTTCATTTGTGATGGATTTTTCTGTCCTTCCCCCGCACTCTTTTCATTTTATTGCACATTGATATGGGGGATATATTTCACTTCTGTTTGCTCAATACCCTATTCTCCCTTAGGTAGATCATCTGAATTTGTTCCATTTTGAAGCCAGGCTGGTGGCGGGGTGCAGTGCTGTCTTTTTTCAGTTTTGAGATTTAATTATGGTGTAATGGGGGAAACTATAGTTCAGAAGCCACCTGCAGATCACAGTATCCACTGACTGGTAAGTGGACCCTAGGAACTCACTTCCCACTACCTTTCAATATGTCCGTGTGGTAGGAGTATATGTGCGTCCCTTGAAACCAAAATGAGATAAGACAAAGGAAAGGAACAGAGAAAGAAAGAAGGAAGATGAAAAGAAGATAAAGAAGAAGAAGAAAGAAAACAGACAGGCAAGCAAACTAACAGATAAATAAAAATTAAAAAAAAACTTGAAGATACACTTTTCCTCAAATATACCCATACACACATAAAAGAGAGCAAAAAATGGTCAAATCAAATCAGAAGACACACACACAGAAAGATATGTATAGAGAGAGTAAGAAAAAATGAGCTCTGTCTTTTGGCTGTTTCTGGAACTCTAGTTTTGTTTCCTTTTTTTTTACTGGCATGTCCCCAGGTCTGTGGGTTTTGGCTCACTGTGGTAGGGAATAGGCTGTAGTCTCTAGAACCACCCGCCACCGCTTTCAGCATAGGTTGATTAAGCTGCTCTCCACATGTGTCAGATCCCTCAAGGACTGTTGAGGGAAAGAGGATGAATCAGATCAGGACTCACAACATCAAGTCAGCAACTTGTCTGCTACTAGGTCTTCCTCTCTGATTACATGCATCTGTGTTTAATCTAGTGTGGTAGGTTGGGTGTCTGTCTCTCCTGTATTGTGGCACTTGGGGTATCTTCTCTCAGCAAATGATGGTTGATTCCAGATGGGTGCAGAAATATGCCCTCAGTCTCAGGATACAGGCTGCTCAGCATTGTGTGAGCTATAACACATCTTTGCCCAGTTCTAGGACAGAGAAAATGGGCTTCAGCCCGTATCTTATCCTATGACAAGACTTGGCACCTGATTTCTTCCCTGTGCATTCTCTGCAGTCCCTGCTGCCAGTGTCTGGCCTTTTTCCACAGGTGGTGGTGTAGGCCAGGCACCGGGCACCAGGTGCCAAGAGGTGACTCATCTCTGCTGCATTTTCCTGAAAGATGCCCCTATTTTTTTAAAATTAGACTTTTGTGAGCAGCTTTAGGTTTACAGAAAAATTGAGTAAAAAATACAGAGAATTTCCACATATCACCTTAACCTTCATCTCCCAGTTTTCTCCATTTTTGACATGTTTATTAGTGTGGTACACTTGCTATAATTGGTGAGGCAGTATTCATAATATTGTTAATTAAAATGTATAGTTTTGTATTATAGCTCACTCTTTTGTACATTCTGTGAGCTTTTCCAAGTTATAATGACATGTATCTACCATTACACCAACTTATAAAATAGTTTTATTGCCATATAAATTTCTTGTGCTTCATTTCTTTATCCCTTGCAACCATTGATCTTTATGCTGTTTTTATAATATTGTCATTTCCAATATCATACAGTTTGAATCATATAGCATATAGTTTTTTTCAAATTTACTTATTCTACATATACACTTAAGGTTCTCCCTTGTATTTTCATAGCTTAGTACATGATTTTTTTTTATTTCAGAATTATATTGCATTTTATAGATTTTACAGATTTTGTTCATAGATTTATAGTTGAAAAACATATTGGTTGCTTACAAGTTTTGGTAAATAATGCTGCAAGTTTTGACAATTAAAAATAAGGCTGTTATAAATAAATCTATGCATGTTTTTCTGTAAATATGTTTTCATTTCATTTGGGTAAATACCAAAAAGTGTAATTGCGAGATTTTAATGTATGAGTATGTTTAGTTTTGTAAGAAACTGTCAAACAACCTTCCAAAATGACTGTACCATTTTACAAACACAACAGCAGTGAAGAGTCTTCCTGTTGTTCCAAATTTTTGGCAGTATTTGGTGCTGTCAATACTTTGGATTTGAGAAATTCTAATAGGTGAGTAGTGGTATTTTTAAATTTTAATTGGCAATTTCTTAATGACATAATATTGAATATTTATGTTATGCTTATTCACTGTATATTTTTTGTAATGTGTCCTTTTCAAATTCTTTTTCAAAAACTTTTCCCATGTTAATTGTGTTTTCTTATTGTTGAGTTTTAAGGGTTCTTTGTATATTTAGGATAACAGTCTTTAACAAATGTGTCTTATGCAAATATTTTCTACCAGCCTGTGGCTTGTCTTTTTATTCTCTTGACAGTGTCTTTTGTAAAACAGAAAGTTTTAATTTTGTGAAGTTCCATATATCCATGACTTTTTATAGATTTTGCCTTTAATGTTATATCTAAAGTCATCAACAAACCCAAGACCATGTAGATTTTCTTCTATTCTCTTATTTTTCCTATGCTATTTTCTAAAAGTTTTATAGTTTTGTTTTCTACATGTAGGAATATGATCTATTTTGAGTTAATTTTTGTAAATTGTATAAAGTCTGTATCTAGAATCCTTTTTGTATGAAAATTAGCATTTTTAAGTATCATTTATTGAAAAATGTGTTCTTTGTCCATTTTATTGTTTTTACTAATTTTTCAATGATTAGTTGACTACATTTTTATGGGTCTATTTATCGACTCTTTATTTGGTTGCATTGTCTATACTTTTAATAGTAAGGCATTGTCTTGATAACTGTAGCTTTATAGTGAGGCTTAAGGTTTGATAGTATGAGTACTCTGAATTTATTCTTCTTTAATATTGTGTTGACTATCATGGGTCATTTGCATTTCATATAAACTTCATAATAAGTTTGTTCATATTCACATATTTCAGAAATTGCCTCAAGGGGGTGCTCACAAATTACAAATGTTTTTATTCTCTGTTATTTTATTTTTATTTTAATTTACTTTTCCTTGCTTTCTTTATATATTTCAGTGTGTGTGTGTGTGTGTGTGTGTGTGTGTGTGTATGTGTGTGTGTTTGTTCCTTCTTCTGTTTTCTTTGCATTTAGGTATATATCAGCTTGAAAGTGTCCTCATATTGTCCGTTTTAGTATTACTTTTTGAATTTTATTTTATTGTAATATCATTATTTTCTTTTTTATTGGTTTGTTTGTTTGTCTGCCAGTCAGTTTGTTTGTTTTTACTTCATTACTTGTTTCTCTTCATTGTCTTTTATTCTCTCTTCCCTCTTTCTCAGTTCTTTTACTTTTCCTTATGTTATTTTGTACTCAGGGTATATACATATGTTCCCATATCATGGACATATTGTGAGGTGGTTAGAAGTGGGTCCAAGGAGGCCCACATCCCAGTCAGCAAGCATTGTGATTTACAGTCAGCTTTTGAATTTTAGTACTACTAATACACCTTATGCAAATCTCAAAACTGTAAAGAACAACACAGACCCTCACCTGCAAACTGACTTCAAATTTGAACAAATCCAGAGATGCTACCTAGGGAAGAATAAGGAGTTGAGCAAACAGGAATGAAAACTATTCCCTCTCACACTGATCAAAGGAAGTAAAGATAAAAGGACCATCTATCACAAATGAAGGGAAATCAATAAAAAACAAAGATACCGCACAAACCAAAAAGGATATTGCCTGAGAATACAGACTTCTGAACTCAAACTATGAAGATTGCCTACATGGTCTCAGAACACATGGTCTCAGACCACAAATGCAGAAATCAAGAAATTTTTGGAAAGAATGAATAAAAACCATGAAAGGCAAGAGGAAAACATGAAATAATTAATAGCAGAGTTGCTGGCAAAAAAGAACACTGTACATGAAATAAATAACAATCTGAGATACATGGAAAGATGATTAATGAAGCAGAAGAAAGAATCTCAGAACTTGAAGATCAAAATTTGAAACTAATCCAATCTGTTAAAAACATAGACAGGAAGCATAGAAAGAGAGAAAAAAGCTCCAAGAGATGTGCAATTATATTAAGATGCTGAATCTACACCTGATTGATATATCTGATGCAGAAAAGAAGACAGAGAATACCTTGGAACAAACATTCCATGAGTTAATCCAAGCAAATTTTTCTCATCTCATTAGAGATGTGACCATCCAAACACAAGAGATACAGAGAGCCCCTGTAAGGCATCTATTAAAAAGATCAACCTCTAGACACATAGTAATTTGCTTACAAAAAGTGGGTATAAAAGAAAAATTCCTAAAGGCAGTGAGAGAGAAAGGCCAGTCTATCTGGGAATACCAATTAGCATAGCAACACTTATTCACAGAAACATTGCAGGCTAGAGAAAACTGAATCCCAATCTTCAAACTTCTTAAACACAAACAATTCCAACCAAAAATTTACTACCCAGCTAAGCTAAGCTTCATCAGTGATTGAGAATTAAACTCCTTCCCAGACATTTAATTCAAATAACTTATGCTGCTTCCAGACCAACTCTACAGGAAACACTTAAGAAGGTATTAAGCACAGAAGAAAGAAAAAAAGAAAGACCATGAACTTCACAAAAATGCAGAAAATCATAGAATTAACTCAGCATACATTGCAACTGCAAAATTGAAAACATACACATATATCAATCCCCAAATTGAAAGAAAACAAACAAACAAACAAGCAAACAAAAAACTTTATAAGAACCTCATGACATGGTAAACTCACATCTCAATAAACAGCCCGAAAGTGAATGGGCTAAATGTACCACTGAAAAGACACAGAATGGCAAACTGGATAAAAAGCATGACCCAACTACATGCTGCCTCCAGGAAACACATCTCAGTACAAAAGGACACCACAGACATAATGTTAGTGGATGAAAAACAAACTCTCAGGAGGATAAATTTTAAAAAAAGACAGGATTTGCAATGTTACTATCAGACAAAACAATCTTCAAGATATCAAAATTTAAAACAAATATGGAAGGATACTACCTAATAATAAAAGATTAAATCTTTTATTATTTAAAAGAGCAATATAGGAGCAATATAGGAGCACCAGGTTTTATAAAGCACCAGGTTTTATAAAGCAACTATTAAGTAAATTTAAAAAGATATTCACTCTAACACTATCATAATAGAGAACTTAAATACCCCACTTATAGCCTTAGAGGCAGAAAATCAATAAGGAGATCCAAAACCTAAACTTGGAGCTTGAATAAATGGACTTAATAGATACCTTCAGAACACCCCACCAAACAACCATAGAATATACATTCTGTTCATCACCACATACAATATATTTCAAGATCGACAACATCCTTGCTCATATATCAAATTTCTCAGACAACAGTGGAAAAAAAATATTGCCAACAGCAAGACCCTCCAAATACACAAAACTAATGATGTTGAACAATGTCTGGGTCAACACAGAAATCAAAACAGAAATTAAAATATTCTTAGAAACAAATGTAAACAAAGACTCATATTTTCAAAACCTCTTGGATGCCATGAAATCACTACTAAAAGAAAAAGGTAAAGCTCTATGCAATACATAAAGAAAATAAAAAGATCATGGGTTAACAGCCTAACAAATCATCTAAGGGAGCTGGATTGGCCAGACCACCAAAACCCTAACTTCAGGAGAAGCATCCAGATCACCAAAGTAAAAACCCAAATACAGGACATAGAAGACAAAAATATTTAAGGAAAAATCAGTGAAGCAAAAATCTTGTTATTTGAAAGGATAAACAAGTTCAATGGACCCTGAGCCTGATTGACCAAGAAAAAGAGACAAAAAAATTCAATAACTACAATCAGAAATGCAAAAGATCAAATCATAACTGACCCTGAAGAAAGACAAAAGATTATCAGAGATTACAATGTACACCTGTGTGGAAGCAAACTTGAAAACCTAAGTGAAATGGAGGACTTTCTGACAACACATGATGTCCCAAGGTTGAAACAAGAAGAAATTGGGACCCTAAATAGATGAATAACAAATAACAACCCAGCAAATTGACTATATCTTAAGAAAACTACTTACCAAAAAAAAAAAAAAAAAAAAAGCCTTGGACCAGAGGGCTTTCCAGTGAAAGTTGACAAAACATAGAAGAAGCTGATGTCAATTCTATTGAATTATTGTTTCAGGCAATCAAGAAAGAAAGAAGTCTCTCCAAATCATTTTATTAAGCTAGCCTCATGCTGGGTGAAGATACCCAAACCAAGTAAAGACCTAACAAAGGAAGAGAACTACAGGCCAATAGCACTGATGAACATAGATGCAAAAGTTCTCAAAGTAGTCTAGCAAATTGGTTCCAAAACCACATTTCAAAAATTATCCACCATGACCAAATAGGCTTCATTCCCAGGATTCAGGCCTGGATCAACATCATAAATGTAATTTATGTAATTTATGATGGATCAAGAGCATAAATGTAATTCAATATATCAACAGATGTTAAAAAAAGCAATATGATTATATCATTAGATGCAGAAAAAACTTTCAACAAAATTCAGTGTCCTTTTTTTAATAAAACTCTTAAACTCCTAGTTATAGAGAGAACATACCTCAAAATAGTAACAGCTATCTACAGTAACCCGCAGTCAACATATTGGTAAATGGACAGAAATTGGAAACATTTCTCCTGAAAACTGGAAGAAGACAAGGCTGTCCAATCTCACCTCTCTTCTTCAATATAGTTTTGGAATTTCTAGCTAGAGCAATCAGACAAGAGAGGGAAGTCAGGAGTATTCAAATGGGAAAAGAGGAAGTTAAGTTATCCCCCTTTGCTTATGATAAATTCCTATACTTTGAAAACCCAAGAGTATCTGTCAAGTGTCTCCTTGCACTGAAAAAGGACTTTGGCTAAGTCTCAAAGCACAAAATCAACATGCCAAAGACAATAACATTTTTTATACACCAACAACAAACAGGCTGAGAAACAAATAAAAAGCACAATCCCATTCACAATAGGCACAAAAGAATGAAATATCTTGACATGTCCCTAAACATAGAAGTGCAGAACCTTTGCAACAAAAAGTATAAAACACTGCTCAAAGAAATCAAAGAAGATACAAACAAATGAAAGACCATTCCATGCTCGTGGATTGGAAGAACCAACACTGTTAAGATGTTCATCCTACCCAAAGCAATCTACAGATTCAACACAATGCCTATTAAATTACCAACCTCATTCTTCTCAGACATGGAGATGAGAGTACTGAAATTCATATGGAGGCATAAATGACCACGGTTAGCCAAAACAATCCTCAGCAAAAGAAACAAAGCAGGAAATATCACACTTCCGGATTTTAAACTTTAAGATTACAATAATCAAAACAGCCTGGTATTGGTACAAAAACAGGCATTAGACCAATGGAACAGGATGTAGATTCCAGAAACAAAACCTCAACTTCTCAACCAACTCCTCTCTGACAAAGCCTCCACCAACAACTACTTTGGAGAGGAGAACCTATTCAGTAAATGGTGCTGGGAAAACTGCCTGACCACATGCAGAAGAATGAAACAGGATCCCTACCTATCACCATACACAAAAATCAACTCTAGATCAAAGACCTAAAGGTAAAACCTCAAACTATAAGAATCTTAGAAAATGTTGGAGGCATCATCACAGAAATCAGAGTAGACAACCAGTTCCTGATGAAACCCCGCTGTCCATGCCATAAGAGATACAGTAGACATGTGGGACCTCATTAAAGCAAATATCTGCTAGCAAAAGAAACCATCAACAGAGCAGGGAGACAGGCTACAGAATGGGAAAAAATATACGCCAACTGTTTATCTGACAAATGCCTAACATCTGGGATCTTCAAGGAACTCAAAAAAACTAAAACAAAAACAAAACAAACTAAACAGCCCCATTACAAAGCCCCATTAAAAAGTGGGCAAATGAAAGGAGTAGCCACTTCTCAAAAGAAGATATTTGGACGCCAACAGACACAGGATAATGTGCTCAGCTTCACTAATCATCAAAGAAATGCAAATCAAAACCACATTGATATACTACCTAACCTCAGTGAGAATGGCTATCATCAATAAAACAAAAAACAACAGATGCTGCCGAGGATGCAGAGAAAAGGCAACAATCCTACACTGCTGGTGGGAATCCAAACTTGTTCAACCTCTATGGAAAATAGCATGGCGATTCCTAAAAGAACTAGAAATTTAACTTTCATATGAGTCAGCAATCTCCCTACTGGGAATATAAGACCACTGGAGTGAGGATATTACTAATTGGCTAATATTCTGAGAAAATTATCTGTAATTAGTGGTGATTACTTATTCACCACTTGAGACTTTGAAGAATAGTGTTTTCTGGAATAAGAAAACCAAGTACTTCTAATTCTGAGTCCTTCTTTTTGTCTTTCTACAGTGAAACTTAAAGAAGAGATCCCTAGGATCAAACATTCTGATAATGGGAATCAGACATTCTGCCTTCATAACTTGTGTTAATCATTAGTAAAGTACGCAATGTGTGTGTTTTTTTAAATTATTAAGCTAAGTTAAATATCTGGAAGTAAACTACCAAAACAACCTTTGCCTATTATGTTATTCGGGGTTCTTTAGAGTAACAGAACTCATAGGAGACAAATGATAGATAAATCAATAGATGATAGATAGATAGATGTTGATAGATCAATAGATAGATATCTCTATAGGGTAAGAAGAGAAAGTAAAAATAAGTTGCTAATAATACCTTAGATAGGTAGTGTTGCTAAGAATATATTGGATACGTAATGTTTTTTCCTGAGAAACTGATGGTTTGTCACATAAAATTTGATTTTTGTAGGGCCTCAACTACTTTCTAGATGTAAATGAGGAGCCTGTATTTCAGAGAAGGTACTGTGTAGTCCTACAGACTTGCTAATGTATTCTAGTTCTTTGCCTAATAATTACATTCCCATTGCGTTAGCTGCAAAAAGTAATACTTTAAAAAAAATAGGTTAAAAGTCAATCTAGGCTTTAGAAAGCAATTATCATTAACATCCAAAAGCAAGTATTTTTTGTAATAACTAGGAACCAGAGGTATTATAAATGGCTTTACAAAAGGAACAAAGTAGTCTAGGCTATTTTAAGCAAGTCTTTGGTCACCCAGGAGAATGATACTGACAGACTACATCATTGTGTTCTCTCCCATTGGGTTATCAGCCCTAGAAGAACAGTGGGTCAAGTCTTTCTATATGTTCAATGCTTAGACCTGTATCCAGTAACTAATACATACTCAATAGATATCTGCTGAATGACTGAATATGGACAGCATCAAAAGTAGTTGTATAGGAAACAGAAAACTTGGTAGGAGAAAAAATATATGCTATAAATATTAAGAGAAGGCCCTAATTCTAGCTGTGAATTAGAAAATATGAAAACAAATTTGATAGCAGATTACAAATAATCTGATGTTAAGATCAGTAACCAATTAACCTTTTCCACAGCCCATTTTGTCCTTTATTGTAAGACTAGGCAAGGGAATGCTTCCTACCATCATTTTTAATCTCTACAGAATCAAATTAAATAAATTACACTTTTGTAGATACTGTAGAGTTTTGAGGAAATTTCACAAATATAAACCTATTAAGATGAAATTGGTCATTATTTCATTAATTTGGTTTGGGAGTTTTCTCAATACTTGAGGATACCCTCTGCAAGTTCTCCTACACATAAAAATTACAGAAATCCATTTGTATTTTGTTTTCCTATTTGGACATTTACCAGAACAAGATTTCCTTTTTGTGATTATGTTGCACACTTCATTTGAAAGTAGTGAAAGAAAAGCAAAATTTTCTAGAGCTTAAAAATGATCAAATATGGATTTCTTGTTATTTAAAAAATTATGCAAAAAATGTATCTCATTTTTACTGATTTATGTTTGGAAAGTGTTGAAATGAAAGCACAAACAATACATTTATATCTTCATTGGAAAAATATATAGTACAAAAAACATGTTTTTCTGAACATTGAGGTGTATCAGGTATGCCCTGGTATTCTTGAAATATACGTGGTTTATTTGTGGTTTTCATTTGAATATATGCTTTCAGACAATTAGTTTTGCATTTTGGTACCTATTTTGATTGAGAATAATCACTATGTACACTTTAAGAATGTAGTTTAAGTAGTGCCCTAATATTTGTCAACCCAGAGGTGAGGTTTATAGGTTTAACTTTTGCTCTTGACTAGCAAGATATTTAAATAGATGTTTATGATTTTAAAAGAATACATATTTGTTTCTCCAATTTTTCAGGAAAGCCACTGTCTATAATTCCCTACTGAAGCTTCATAGCATTTGGAGTTTTAAAAACTGTCATAGTCTACTAAATATTGACTTCATGTATTATAACAACAAACCCGAGTGCCCACTTTATATGTTTAACTATAGTAGTAATAGTACTTTCAAAGCACCTATCACAAACACATATACTGAAACATATTTAAAGTTTAAGAGCATTTACAAAGTATTATTCAATTATTGCAATTAAGTGAAAATTATACAATTCTGAGAGTGAGGCATAAAGCAACAACCAGAATTAGTGGGTTTCATCAGGGAAGGCCTTAAGAAGACACATTTTTTAGATTTTATTTTTAAATTGTGGCTATATATAAGAAAAAATTTGCCATTTTATGTGTACAGTTGAGTAGCAGTAAGTACATTTACATTATTGTGCAATCATTACCACCATTCATATCAAAAACGTTTTTCTTTTCCTACACTTAAACTCCTTACCAATTAATCATTAACTCCCCATTTTTTCCACTGACCAGCCCCCAGCAATCACCAGTGAACTTGAATTTGACTGTTCTCTGTCTCTGTGAATTTGACTAATAAAAGTACTTCAGACAAGCACAAATAAAAACGTTTGTTCATTTCTGACTGATTTATTTCACTTAGCATAACGCCATCAAGATTTATTCATATTGTAGCATGGATCAAAATTTCCATTTTTAAAGACTCATAATATTCCACTGTATGTAATACCATATTTTTTTTTTTATCATCAATTCACCCATCAACAAACACTGGGATTGTTTCCACCTTTTGGCTCCTGTGAATCATGTTACTGTACCACTTTCAATTCTTTTGGATATATAACTAGGAATGGAATTGCTGTGTTGTATGATAATTCTATGTTTAGTTTTTTGAGGAACACATCATAATCTTTTCTGGAGTGACTACACCATTTCACATTCCTACTTACTGTGTGCAAGGGAACCACTTTATCTACATTATTATCAATACATCAAAGTTGATGTGAACTGGCACTCACTATAGTTCTGAATTGCATTTTCCTGGTGATAAGTAATGCTGAACATTTTTTCATGTGCTTTTTGGCTATTTATCAAGGTTTTTGTACATTTTAAAGTGAGGTTGCTTTTTTTATTAAGTTGTAGAAATTCTTTACAGACTCTGCAAATTAATTCCTGATTATTATTTAAATTTGCAAATATTTTCACCCATTTTATGGATTGATTTTTCACTCACTTGATGTTCTTTGATATTAAACACTTTTCATTTTGACAAAGTCATATTTATCTATTTTTTGTTGTTATTTTTTTCTATGCTTTTGGTGTCATAGCCCTGAAATCATTGCAAGATTTAAAGTCAATTGGATTTTCTTCTAGATTTGATGCTGTATCTGTAGTTTCAACTACTCAAGAGGCTAAGTTAGAAAGATATATTGGGCCCAAGAGTTTGAGCAAAGCCTGGGACACATAACACCCCATCTTTAAAACAAAAAAACAAACAACAGCAACAAACTTTTTCTTAAATTTTCTTTTTACTTTTTTAAAATTTTACTTTATTATAGAGATGTTGGGTGGTACAAGTAAGAATTAACTACACAAGTAGGCTACATGCATGTGAAGTTTGGGCCTCCAAAATGTTCTTACTTCCACTGGTTTAGAACAAGGTAACCTTTGTGTTGCTACGTGTTCCCCCCTCACCTTTCTTCCCCTGGCAGTACTCAGTGACTGCTGCTCCCTCCATTATACTAATGTGACTATTGTTCAGGGCACACTTAATGAGTGAGAACATGCAGTATTCAGTTCTTTGTTTCTGTGATAGATCGCTAAGTATAATGGTCTCCAACTCTATCCAGTTTGCTGTGAAGCCCATGATTTGTTCTTCTTTATGGTTGTGTAATATTCCAACATGTATGTGTGCCACATTTTCTTTATCCACTCAACTTTCAAAAAGCAGTAGGGTTGGTCCATGTTTTTGCTATTGTGAACAGTGTTGCTGTGAACATACCTGTGTATCTGTCTTTTTTTGTAGAACAATATATGTTCCTCAATATATATTCCCAAAAGAAGGATTATTGGAACATATGGAAGTTCAATTTTTAGTAATTTTCAGACTCACCACAATGCATTCCATAGAGTTTGAACTAGCTTGCACTCCCAACAGTATAAAAGCATTCCCTTTTCTTCACACCTGTGCCAGCATCTGTTGTTTTATGATTTATTAATGATGGCTATCTTTACTGGAATTAGGGAGTATCTCATTGTGGCTTTGATTTGCATTTCTCTGATGTTTAGTGAGGCTGAGCATTTTTTCATGTATCTGTTGGCTGCTTGTATTTCTTGTTTTGAAAAGTGTCTATTCATGTCCTTTGTCCACTTTTTAATAGGGTTGTGTGTATGTTCTTTTTTTCCCTCTAACAACTTGTTTGAGCTCCCTGTAGATCCTGAAGGCTTTTGTAAGATGCGTAGCATAGCAAATGTATATTTTTTACATTGTGTGGATTGTCTCCCCACTCTGTTGATGGTTTCTTTTGCTGTGCAAAAGCTTTTCTGTTTGATGTTGTCCCACTTATCTTAGTTTTTATGGCATTCGCTTTTGAGGATTTGGTCAATTATTTGTTGCCTACTCCAATGTTGATAGGTGTGTTTTCTACATTTTCTTCTAGGGTTCTTATATTTTGAGAGCTTACATTTAGGTCTTTGTTCCATTTCAAGTTGATTTTTGTATATGGTGACAGGTAGGGGTCCAGTTTTATTCTTCTGCATATGGTCAGCCAGTTTTCTCAGCACCGTTTGCTAAATATGGTCTCCTTTCCCTAGTGGTTGTTATTGGTGGCTTTGTCAAAGTTGAGTTGGTAGAGAGACCAAGTTTTTGCTTCCAGAATTTCTGTCCAGTTCTATGGGTATATTTGCCTATTCTTGTACCAATACCATGCTGTTTTGGTTACTGTAGCTTTGTAGTAAAGTTTAAAGTCTGGAAGGGTGATACTTCCCACTTTATTCCTTTTACTGAAGATTATTTTGGCTATCCATGCTTTTTATTTTCATATAAATTTCTGTTTTGTCGTTTTTAGGTCTGAGAAGAATGATTTTGGTAATTTGATGGTTATTGCATTGAATCTGTAGATTACCTTGGGCAGGATGGACATTTTGATAACATTGATTCTTCTGGTCAACAATCATGAATTTTTTTTTCCATTTTTTTGTGTCATCCTTGATTTCTTTGAGCAGAATTTTGTAGTTCTTGCTGTATAAGTCTTCACTTCTCTGATTAGGTGGATGCTAAGGTAACTCTTGTTGTGACTACTGTGAATGAAATTGCACTTTTTATTTGGCACTCTGTCTGCTTGCTACTGGTGTATGGAAATGCAATTGTCTTTTGCATAATGATTTTGTACCCCAAGATTTTACCAAAGTCGATTTTCTGTGTGAGGAGGCTTTTGATTATCTGTGTGAGGAGGATTTGGACTGCTTTAAATTTTTGTCCTGCCTATTGAGAAAAATGGTTATGGGTTTATCATATATGGCTCCTACTGTTTTGAAGAATGCTTCTTTTGTGCCTAGGTGCTCAAGAGCATTTATTAAGAAGGGATGCTGGATTTTGTTGAATGCTTTTTCTGTGACTAAGGATATAATCGTTGGTTGTTGGTTTTATATCTGTTGATGTGTTGTATTATTTACGGTCTTGTGAATGTTGAACCAATCCTGAGTCCCAGGAATGAAGCCCTCTTGGTCATGGTGGATGATCTTTGAAATGTGTTATTAGATAAAATTTACTAGAATCTTGTTTAAAATTTTTGCATCTATGTTTATTAAGGAGACTGGCCTGTAATTCCCTTTCCTTGTTGAGTCTTTGTCAGGTTTTGGTATCAGTGTGATGTTGGCTTTATAAAATGCTTTGGGGAGCATTTCATACTTGTTGATTGCCAAAAATATTTTCAGTAAGATTGGTATCAGCTTCTCCTTGTATGTCTTGTAGAATTCAGCTGGGAAGCAATTGGGTCCAGAACTTTTTTTGTTAGGTAGGTTTCTTATGACTGAGTCAATTTCCTGGATGGAAATTTTAATTTCTTCTAGTTTAAACCTTGAACAGTTGGGTGTTTTCAGAAAGTGCTTCATTTCTTTTAGGATTTCTAGTTTATTTGCATATGGGTGTTTGCAGTAATCTCTGATAACCTTTGGATTTATTCATGGTCCCTTGTGACTTTGCACTTTGCATTTCTAAATTGTGTTTATCTAGGTTTCTCTCTCTTTCTCTCTGTCTCTCTCTCTCTCTCTCTCTCTCTCTCTCTCTCTCTTTCTTTAAGCCAATCTGCCCAGGGGATGGTCAATTTTATTTATCCTTTCAGGGAACAAGCTTTTGGTCTTCTTGATCCTTTCTATGATATGTTTGTCTTCTATGTCCTGCAACTTCGATTTTATCTTGGTGATCTAGATTCCTCCAAAACACAAAAAGACATGGATTCTAAACAACTTGCTGTCGAATGACTTCTGGATCAACAAGAGAATCAAGACAGAAATTAAAAAGATTCTTGGAAACAAGTGAAAATAAGACATAACTTGCCAGAATCTCT